>JAYJLZ010148311.1:0-12420 GCA_036873915.1 Tubulanus ruber | reverse complement strand
ATCTATGAAGTAGGAATTCTGGTCCAATCACAGATTATAATCTCGGCTTCACTGAATGCTTTTCACTTTGCTAGATTTAAATTAAAAAAATTTCTCAAAAAAAACACGAATTAGACTTTTTTAATTGTAATGTGTGTGATCATTGTGTCTGTAGATGGGGAGGGGGCAAGGTTTCATAAAAATTAAACAAATAAATAAATAGTACGGTACACACAACTTCCATGAATGCTAGAACAGAATATATCTTATATTATATAGTTATATAAATTGACCATTTTCTGATTGAAACTTAATATACCCGGTACTACTTGATATAAAGTATTAAACTACTTATTATATTATCGTTATCTCGACCGAGTGGGACATTTATCGAGATAGGCGAGCATAATATTTACCATAGAACTGTGATATATTATTTATTGATCGATGGCCCCCTTGCATCAGCTGTTTCTATTACCTCACAATACAGTTTACGTGGCCGCTTGTTATTCCGTGCAAAACGGCCGGCCACGTCACTGGCCCCGACATCTGTATAGCAGCGTAGAGTCGTTAACGCTGACAGACTGTTACGGCAACAACAACATTGCTCCAATAATCATTACGTAAACAATTTAGCCGTTCAAGGAACTAGCTATGTGATTCACTGAAATTGGGGGTCAACTACTCGTAAATCGTATTTTTGCTGGCAAACGGGAGAAAATTTCCACTGCGAAGCTCAAAATATTTTCTGTACGTTCGGGTTTCTTCATAAATTACCGGAAATAAACGAACCATATTTGGCATAAAAATCGTGATTTCATTAAACTACCGTGAAATTCTACAGATAAGATTCTCCTTCGTGAGACTATTAATTCCTCGAGACTGTAAGGTACATATGTGGGCCCCTAAATCGAGGGGACACATCGTCGATCGTTGAAGAAAATCGTTAAAAAATTGAGGGTGACCTACCGAATAACTCAGGCTTCATGGCTCACACACAGCTTCGATTCAAACGTTTTCGAGTTCTCCTGAGGCTCCTGGTAACCTAGTAGTCATATACATCAGTCCATGGTCGGTTAAAGCCATACGATCGGTCACATACGTCTTCAAGCACCGAGAATTGCAGGCTGTTTTGTCCAGAGCTGTGAAACAAAATCCTCTGTTGCCAATCTGTAATCACGTGACACGTAATCCCTCCCATAAACGAAGTGACGTCATCGACTACTGCTGTGCTTGTAAACAAAACGAACACGTGGTTTTGTGTTATTGTTTACAAACAAACTGGTTGCGAACGGATCGAATCAGACTGACAAGGACTGACACAACTTAGCCTACATGTTGCAATAATTGACGCGTGTCCGAACTTAACAATAATGAGTGTGCTCGGTTTTAAAAGATATTCTTATTTATTATATAATGCGATAACGACAAAATATTTAATAAAAAATCCACAAGCTATCACTATGACTATCAGACAAGAGAAAAGCAATATTATTAATTAATTCAACAATAATATTCGTACTTTTAACATAAGAATTTAATTGTATAGTAAGTTCTTAATCTTTTTGCAGATTGATCCCCAATCTGGTCTTCTAAATTTTTCTAAAAATTCCCCGACTAATAAGAAAATAAAATTTTTATATAATTTTCAGATGACGTTATTGACGTGAAGCAATTCCTCGTTCCCCCCAAATTATATAGTAATTCTGAATATTTCAGACAAGCAACAATATTTTTCAACTTACCTACAGGCTTATAAATGCCAGGCTTGTTAAGCCCCTTCTCAACAAGGGGACGCTGTAGCAACAGCATCGGTGTTCATCAGATAAACATTGAATCAAAGAACAACATCCTTCAACTAAGCAACGGTAACTAAACAACAGTAACTTAGCAACGGAACTTACTTTAATAAACAGAAATTATTGAATAATGGAATAACATGCCAGTTATAGTAACTCAAGAAGAACAAGTACATGTATCACCTTCCTGGGTGCATCAGGGAGGTTTCCATCCCCTCCCTGGAGATGAAGATAAACCTATCTCAAGTAAGACAAAGATCAAAACTGTTTTGCGTCAGCACAAAAATCCAAAAAAATTTTGCTTTATTAATTTATTCATAACTAACATTTAATTCATTACCACAATGTAATGTAACAACAAGAAAGTTGAAACTCTGTAATTATCTAACAAGGTATTACAAGTTAACACTGTAATCATCATCATGCAGACTAGACGCTAATAACAAGGTATTACAAGTTGAACTCTGTTTATGAACTACATGTAGTTAGAAAACAACTTCACCACTTTATTTAAAGTCAGCGAATATTGAAATACAAAATTTCTGAGAAGACGAAACTATTAAGTAAATGGAACACGAGAATCGAAGCAGTAATGAGTTTTAACAAAACAGATCCTAAACTAATATTCAGTAATTAATCCTATGAATTTTTCTTATTTCGTTTCTTTTTCTTATTTTTCTTGGAGGATATTTTTCGTTGATGATCTTCCTCACATGAGGGCGCTGTTTGCCCAACGACAATGTCATCGCTAACAGGATTTTCGCAATCCAATGCAACACAATTTACACACGTCAGGCCCCGTTTTTTACATTTTTTACAATCTTTGCGACCGTCATGACCCACAACATGTCCATTCTTGCGCCCATCACTGACAACAAGCAGATTCTTGCCATTGTCTTTCAACTCTTTCTTCTCAACAACGCCAACTAATTCAGCCTCCGACGGTTCGTTATCTACGACATTACTGTTCACAACATGTCCGTTATCGAACTGTTCAGTTAACAAATCCTCGGAGTTCGAAACTTTAGTTTTACGAGACTTTTTACGCTTTTTCCTCAAATTTATTGAAACGTCTGTACATTCCTCAGCCACGACAGCTGGCAATGTTATTTCCTCATCACAATCAGTATTTTCTGATAATTTACGCTTTTTTGCTTTCTTATTTTTACGCTTAAATTTCACATTTATATCCGTCACTTCCTCACAAACAACTAATTCTGATGAACCAATCAGATCGTCACCTGAACACTTATACTTCTTTCGCTTCTTCGATTTTTTACTTTTGCCGGTCTTTATTTCCCACAAATCATTCTTGTCTTGTTCGTCTTCGTCCTCGTCGACGGACGACACCTTCTCGTAAAATCGAGCCCTCACTTTTGAGTTGAAACTCACTCTACGTTTCGATTCTGTGGCTTCCATCTTCGCCAGCATCTGTCTCTCATGTCTTTCGATGCGGTCCAGTTTTCCGTTCATGCCCATACCGTGCCTTGCACCCCTAGAAAAGAAAGTACTTATTTACAAAGAAGCATCATACGTCGAACTGCTGCTACAGAACAGTCACACGTGGTGTCCCACGATCGTTTACTTACTTGTGTGCTGTTCGGCCGCCGCAAGCTTTCAAGAGCTGCTCGTCCGTCAATCTACAACAACAAGTCAAAAGTCGACTATTTATATATTTTAATTATGTCTGTTGTATAGATTTATTGGTTTTTTCTGAGGCTTAAAAACCAGTTAATGGTAAACAATGATTAATAGATAAAACCATAAATTTGTAAAAACTATAAATGGCTCTCCTGGATCCGACATATTATCAAGGTGTGTCTGAACAAATGAATGAAAATATAAACTAAATAAAGTCCACTTGCAACATGGACAAAATTACTAAACTACTAAAGTCAAGTTCATTTCTGTTCTACTTACTTAGCAAGCGAGACTGGTGGCTCCTCCTCTTCTTCAACCTGGGTACTTGGTTCTGGGATCTCTATCGTTCCGGTTGGCTCCGGAATCAACGTGGCCGCCTTTATAAATACAAAATAAACTCACGTTACTAAAACGAAATGTGAGAACTTACTGAGATCGGCTTAAAGAATAGAAAAGTTAACCATAAGACTGCTGCACTCATCTGATAACTGATAACACAGTCCATTATGGTTATTCGACAGTAGGAGACCTTAAAATATCTATAACACCTAGATCTACTTAAACTGGAATTCTCCTTATATCCGCAGAATATATTTATTGGCAAATCTGTATACAAATTTATACAAATATGACTTGTCAAAAGTGTTGGATAATCAACTCACTTTGATGAAACGATTATATAGAAGTGACTTGTTGTTGTACGTCCGAGCGACAGGCTGTGTCTTCTTCATAACCTTGACGTCATCATTGTTGCTCGATTGCTCGTCATTCTGTACGAAATTAGAATTAACACATTACAATGAGAAAGTTGAAGCTGAATAGATTAAACTGACGAATCAGAGAGCAGACGGACCTTGCTGTGTTGAACGTTGATGTTGTTGGCCGCCTTGTTGTAAACATGGTCCCACCAATTCAGCGTGAATTCGGCAGCGATGTCGTGACCAAGCTACAAAAACAAGCAATGACAACCATTAAAAAAAACGGCAATTTGGATTTAAAATTAGATATACAGCCTCTACAGAAAAAACACAGATAATGTACAATTGATTTCATCCTACACTTGAAGTACAAAGTTTATTATTACAGTCAACTTCCGCCATAGTAAACTTGCTTATAATGAATACACCACTAATTACGAAGTGACCCTGTGAACCTTGCTAAAACAAAGTATTTCTGTTGGTTCTCAACTTTGTTAAAGCGGGAGTCGAGTAATCTAATTTTCTTAAAACGAAACAGTATTAATGATGTATTAAAAATAGTAATTAAGATATCTTATAATGGAGGAAAGACTTACCCCATGATTGTCCTGTTTTATATCAACTTTGATTGGTTCTTTTATACCTGTTTCTTTGCGTCCGAGACCAGCACCTGATTAACAGATTAAACATTAAGAAAGAACACCAAAATGTTTTCACGAACCAGGAATGAATTCATAATCAAACAACAAGAGTCTGGAATAAGTTTGATATTAAATTAAAACATTTGTTAATTCACTAATGTTATTTGAGAGTTGATTATGATAATTATAACTTTCTCACATGTTGAGAACTTATCAGGGTGAATAACAACAATAAAGGTAGCAAGCAACAATGCCAATGTTACCATATTAGAATTATTATAATAATTAGTGTGTAAAATCTCCATGAGTCGTAGAGTTGAGTTGAGTCTATGACATATGAGTGGATAATGATATGCCTAATACAGTATTTTCTTGTAAACTATCAAGAATGCGAGGCGAGATGTGTAAGCCAGAACTTAGAAGGCAAGCAAATTAAAATAGTTGGCGACAACTACACTACAGGCACAGCGTTATTAAATCTTTTCCACCAATCTAAATTGAAGTTGCACTTTTTTAAAATGTCTTTATAATTGAGAAAGGGAATTATATTTTTATACAAAGGGTACATAGTCATACAGCCTGAACGAAGTTAAACATGATAATAAAAGTAAAAGTCAGTGACTGGTGACTGACATAACCCGGAAGTGTACTGTTTATACAGAAAAACTAGCATTTTTTACAAAAATAACATCAAAAACGCTGATTAAATATCTCAGAGTTAATGAGGTGTCGTCTACGTAAGAACCCACCTTCCACCCAGCCGTGTTTCTCAAGTTGTACACGGGCAAAGTCACCCGCTTTGAAAACCATGCTTTCTTATTAAACCTGCGGCTGGCAGAATACGGAAGCTACGTACGAATTAGCTAAATTGTTGGACAACGAAGTAAAAAATAATTAAAACGAAAATTTAGTACACGTAGTAGATGTAATAATAATTATCAGCGGGTGTTTAAATTCTAATCCTTTTCGTAATAGTTTCTTATGGTGTTATTGATGATTGATTTGTCTATGAGACAACAATATAAAATACATGAAAATTAAGAATAGAATAAACGTATAGTAGCCTACTTTCAGACAAACTGCTTCTCGCAAATAATGTTAATGTAGAACTTGTGATATATTTATAATAGGGTGGTGGTGGGTTGTTCACAAACAATGCAATTATACAATGGTTAACTACACCTACCTATTGTCTACATTGAACGCAACCTCAGTTTCCTCCTCTCGGTTCAGTTCCAGTCTCTCTGTAAAAATCGAGAAGCAATTGAGGACCATCGTCCCCCTCATCGTGACAAGTCTGTGTTTTCCTAGAGTCTTTGCTCAAGCGGTTTCCAAATGTTTTGCCAATTTTGGCTGATGATACGAGTCTATATTATTTCTAATTTTAACTACTGTCCTTTAGCTTGGCATGTTTGCAGTTTATTTTCAAGGAAAATTGATCCCTTTTCGTTTTATTGAAAATGATTTTACAACACCACTAATTTGAACTTTTAGCTTGAAATAATTTTTTTTGAGATATTGTCGAGATAATTTATCTATAAGACTGCCCGGGTGTGGAACTGCCTAACCACATTGACTATGTTTGTATTAATATGCGACAGTAAATAAAAATTCTTCTTATAAACAATTTCATTATGTTATATTATTTAACGTCGATGCCAAATCTTGTCGAAACTGATAACAGTAAAAGGCAGATTTTTACAGAAAAATAAATAATAAAAGAATTAAAATGTATTTTATCATGATGAATGTTTATTATAACATAACAACATAACATAGTGAAAGAGAGGGCAGCCCCTCCCACAACATTCAGGAGGTAAGAATCCTTACATTGACGACGTTAAAACATACACATTTACCTGGTGAATGCACCAAAAATTAAACTTTGCTGAATAATTTGCAAATATTTTTGTGTATATAGAATATCTATGACTATTAATTTAAACAATTTTAAGCAAATATAACAACATTGAGTGAAGATCTCATCTTATAAGTGACAAACTTGACTCGCAGTCTGGATGGTAAAGCAAATTTACTGGTAAAAATACGAAATTGTAATAGTAACAACGAGTCTTTAAGTAGACACAGAAAAAGTCTTAAAAATTTGTACGAAAAAATATGACTCCACCATTGACCACCTTGGAATTCGCTTGCCTCGGATAATTTTTCCTGGTCCAGCGGGATCCGAGAAAAGCGAAGTCTACTGTATTTAAGTAACTAGCCAAGTTCGAGGAAGAAATTATTTGAACCAGGGAAATTCTGGTGTTTAGATTAAAAGTAAAAAAACACCACACTGGTTAAAATAGAATTTTAACCGGTGTGGTGTGCAGCTTGGGTCACACAAAAACTATAATAATTTCCAAGGAATCGTACAAAATATTATTTTAGCACCCTTCAACGAACAATAAATGATCTTCCCAAACCGGTATCTGATTATGCAGCTCAAAGATTTACAATTCATGTCGACAATAGAGACTGGATCACACATGTGAGATAAATACATTCGAACTACTTTTCACTTGAACTAGTTCTACAGAACATATCATTGTAATAATTATAAATATTGTAATAATTATTAATATTGTAATTAATATATTTATGAATTTAGGAACCAAACACATGTTCCAATTCAATGTATTTTGATATTACGACTCCTGACCATATAACACAGTCTGATATTATGACTCCTTGTAACAGTGTTATAAAGAGTCTCTACTGTATAACACAGTCTGATATTATGACTCCCTGTAACAGTGTTATAACGAGTCTCTACTGTATAACACAGTCTGATATTACGGCTCCCAACAACAGTGTTGTAATAAGTCTCTACTGACAAAAGTATGATAATACAGATCACTAAAATGCATATTTCTCTGGTTTATAATGACTCCCACATGTACAGCGTTATAATGACTCCCACATGTACAGCGTTATAATGACTCCCACATGTACAGCGTTATAATGACCGACAAACGTACAGCGTTATAATGAGACATTGAGAAGGGCTACTCAGATTAAGCTGTCGATGACCTCAAACAAACTCTTATTATTTTAGTTATTTATTTAGGTTTCTTGACGTCTATCAAAGTTATGTGTTCATCATTTAATTTATGCGAAGAGACGTAGCGGTTTGAAGCTCTGTCGTAATATACGACTTTGATAGGCTGTTTCAGTATATCGACCGAATCAAACGTGTCTGTACCCATATTTGGGAGTTCTTTGCTTTGTCGTTTAGCCGACGTAGCTATTTTAGCCATCAATTTGCTATCCCACATTTTTGTGCCCGATGTGAGGGGATGGACCACAGGGTAGATCTTTATACCGGAACTCGGTGATTTATACACGTTGTGCGACTGATTGTCATCCATTGCCTGATCACATGACGTTAGAAGACTCGGTAGATTTTCAAAGATATGATGCTTGTGTTTTGCAGCGTTATAAAAGCAATGATCTTTAGCCAATTGTTGCAAGATCTTGCTCGCATTGTAAGACGAACTTTCGTTTTCGTTTTGTTTCGAGTCCTGATTATCAGAGATTCTTGCAGTCTGTTTACCATTCACAGTTTCTGCAGAAGAATTAACCCTCCCACATTGTGAAGCATCATCGATAGCTGGTTCCGTTGGTTGTACCAAATCATCGGCAAGATTTTCCGGAAAATTTCCGACGATTCTTGCATCGGATGGAACCTGCTTTTGTGAAGGATTTTCTTTGCTAATATCAGCTTTCGAAGCAGGATTCTTGATTATTTTTACTGATATTACACCTTCACCGGTTATGTCCGTCGATGATGACAATATATAATCGTTATCACCATCGTTACGCATTGTTTCAGCACAACATAACTCATGGCTTCCAATGCTTGCCACTGATGACGTGTACGCTCCGCTATCGGAGGTTCCAATGCAGGTATCATCCCTTTTAGAGATTAACCCTTTAGCTTCATTCAAAGTGTCAGTTTCACAAACAGAAATCTCGTCAGAAATAGGAGTTGGCGCCACCGTACTCGGCGTCATGAGATTTTTAACGTACGGATGTGACGTTGGAGCCTCCGGCATTGGGTTTACTTTGGAAAAACATTTTCGTGAGGTAGAACAATTCATGCACAACTGCAGGTCTTTGAGAAACAAATTTCCAAGATCTTCATCGCGGATAACCCCACTGGCGAAATCAGACTCGACAATGTCGCCGTCGGAACTGCCATCTTTGTCAAATTCTTTGTTGCAGTTGCAACACATGTATTTTATGGCGAGATTCATTTTACACAAATCGTTCATTGTTTCGCTACATTGTTCTTTAGCGTCATTATCTTTTAGAGATTTACATCCTGACCATTCTTGTTCAAGAGGAGAAATATCTTTCTCCTTCACTGATGAGCTCAATACCTTCTTCGTACAAGCAGACGGCTGCAAACGCGTTCTACGTTTCACTCTCGGACACTTTGACGAAACAAAACGTTTTAATTTTTTGTCATAGTTGACCACTCTCAGATTTCCAGGCTTCATGGCGTAGTTATGAAACGTGGCGATCTGCACCCTCGGATCGGAGCAGTGTAGTCTCGGTGGAAAATTTGACATGTGATCCATCTTTACAAGGCAGCGCGAACCGGTTTTCTCGGAACAAAGAGTCTCACCCCTTATCTCTGCGATACGCAAGTCGTTATCGTTTCCTTGCGGTTCGAGTAATTGTTCTGCAGCTATTTGTGCCAGCAAATCTAGCGGAGACATCTCGTCTAAGGAAATTACGTTAGAAACGTCAGCTTGCGGTTCCGGGTTCAGATTCTCATCGAGTTCGTCAGACGCTTGTTTCGCCGACTCAAACTCCTCTAATTGTTTTTCCACAGTCTTGGCTTCGTGCAGTTGCTTAGTGATCGCCGAGATCAGCTCCACTTTCTTGTTTCTTATCATATCGAGCATCGTCAAATTGCTTGGTAACTTTATCTTAAGTTTTGGTTTCAAGTTTCCAATATCTTCGTCTCTGGTTTTCGTTGGATCAAGCGTGGCATCAGATTTTACCTTCACCTGAGTCGGCCAACCTTTGAATTTATTTATTTTAATGGTCACTATTTGTCTCGATTTTGGTTTGACTTCCCTGTCGTTCGGAAGTTCAGATGACGAACGTTTCATGGTGAAAACGGACGTTGACGACACACAGATCACATCAGGTCTCTTGGATGTTTTGGGGAATTTCTCAGATGGAGTGTTGAACTTGTGAACTATATTAACTCTGAAAAAAAAAAATGCAATAAAATACTTCATAAAGATAGATTATAATTCACGAGTGAAAAGTGTGGCTTATCTCATTTGAAAACCTGAACTTCCAATGACTAGTAATCCTGTATAAAATTGGAATGCTGCAGTAGGAATGCAGTAACACTACATCCAGTGGACTAGTATAGAATAACTAGAAGCTTTTACAATTTGTATCCAGCTGCAGTAACCGTGAAGCTTGACATAAGTCTAGTCGTAGATTTAGAAAAAACGGTAATTTAACAATTTGTAAATTAAAACTGCAGTAACCCACCCGGTAACCAAGGAGCTTGACAAGTACATTCTTCATTTCTTTCTCTAAACTCATCTCGCAACTTAGTTATTCTTATTGATTTCGTACGTTAATTTAAACTATTTAAGTCGTAAGACATAACGTGAAAGACAACAGTCAGTACAAACACTACTCTCTACAGTAAAGTTACTGGAACAGAGTTATTTGTTTTTTGTTAATAATATACGACACGTCACTGATTGGCGGAGACCTCTGCCGTATACAGTTAAATATCCACTTCGTTATTAATATTCGACAAACGAGTAAGAAGTACTACCACTTAAAACTAACTATTAAACTACTAGTCAAAAAAAGGCCCAAGGGCAAGGCGGCTACTTTAGTACTTACTTTTAGTCTTTTAAACAAATTAAATATTTAAATTTTAATCCACAATTGTAAGTAATTCTTAAATCTTCAGAATTTGACTGGTTGAACAGGAGAGATTTTTTATAACTGTGCAGCCATTTACCTTCGAGAAAATACGGCTGTTAAAAACCGAAAATGATTCGTCGATTTGAGTTCGAATTCTTTAATATTCTATCGTGAATCACAAATTCAATAGAATCGCCTTTTGTGCGAGCACAGTCGACGACCTAGACTCATGAAATTTGTGCTGTTACCGTAGATATTCTGATAGACTGGTTACAATTCGAATGGACGCTTTGAACATACAGTCACTGGACATCCTACGTTCAAGTAGAATTTCTTGTCAGATTGGTGATTATTGTACCACTGCGACATTCAAACATTTGACAAAAATTTTAATATATAATTTTAGTTTCGTCACCCGCACGAACCGGGCGTAATAACAGTACTGTGGTCAAAGTGGTACAAAAGTAATATGTTGATCTGGGCTCATAGTTAGCACCAGGTATTTTGCGAGATATACTTACTGGCGTTCACAAAATGCCATTTGTAGTTCAAAGATCGACCTCTGAAATGTTTGCCCGTTATGCTGCACAGGGGCGGATCCACGGTGCCTTCCGTGCCTCCAGTGGAAGGCAGTCAAAATAAATTAAATGCCATTCAAAATAAAAACGTTATTTTATTTCTTGTAAAATTTATATTTTTGCAAAGTGTTTTATCATGTCGTTTGGCCTTCTAGCTATTAAAATGGCACGAGCTTTTAGTACCATATATGTATATGTAGTTTAACGTCTACGACTATAACCCTAGGGGGTCTTCCCGGGGGTCTTGCATGACGGATCAGCCGCATTTTTTTATGAAAATTTAAAAAGGGCATACGTCCATCATCACCATGCGCAAATTTATATAAATTTCAGCTTGATATTCTTTAAAAAATGAGCCTTTTCTACATGAAAAAGGGGCATCCATCACACCTCAAATACGTCTTGTGATAAATTTACTAGTGTTCTGTTTCTGGTGGACGAATTGGAAAAAAAAAATTCCCAAAAGCGCTCGAAAAGCAGAAATAAGTCGACTGCATGTTAGATAACGAATGTCCCATTTCAAAGAAACTTTTTGAGACAGAAGTGCTGTGGCGAATGGACGCTAAGTATTGATTTCGGCACTATTATTATCAGTGCGTCAGTCTGTATACATTTATTAGGTCGCGCATCACGTTATCAATCAGCAACACCTGCACTCAGGCTACTTTAGTATTTATCTGCAACACGAACGTATGCTTATTGTTATCTCGACGCGCGGAGAAATAAAACCGGTACAGAATTGGAGAAAGATTGTCATTAGTGGGCACCAGATTGTCATGTTGTGGTGTATTCATTAGTGGGAACCAGATTGTCTTGTTGTGGTGTATTCATTAGTGGGAACCAGATTGTCTTGTTGTGGTTAGTATATCATTAGTGGGCACCAGATTGTCTTGTTGTGGTAAGTAATCATTAGTGGGCACCAGATTGTCATGTTGTGGTGTATTCATTAGTGGGAACCAGATTGTCTTGTTGTGGTAAGTAATCATTAGTGGGCACCAGAGTGTCTTGTTGTGGTAAGTATTGATTAGTGGGCACCAGATTGTCTTGTTGTGGTAAGTATTGATTAGTGGGCAGCAGATTGTCTTGTGGTAAGTAGTCATTAGTGGGCACCAGATTGTCTTGTTGTGGTTAGTATATCATTAGTGGGCACCAGATTGTCTTGTTGTGGTAAGTA
>JAYJLZ010148200.1:0-12421 GCA_036873915.1 Tubulanus ruber | reverse complement strand
CTTCGTAAGTTAATTTGTCCGTCTTAAAATATTAGCTGTCGAGTTGTTAGTGTCCTCTCGAAAAACAACTAGTGACCAGGAACCAGTCTATACACATAACTACGTGTACATGATGTACTCGATCTAGCAGACGATCTAAGAACATACTAAGTTACCATGTGATTTTCCATTGACTAATATTTGCAGGGTATATTTGTAGAATGATAGTTACGACCGCCAGGTGGCAGACGATGTCGAAGTCTATGTAGAATATCCTGTAGGTTAGTCCAGTTTAACATATCAAGTGCGAAATGTCTTAATTATTGTCGTTGTGTTGACTTCGATTCAAATTATTTTGAGCTGCTTTTAAAATTTAAATTTCTTAAATATAAAACATCGAAAAATACATCGCCATTTAAATATCACGGAAAACAAATGAAGGAGAGAAGGAAGGGATTGGTATTTGACATGTTTGGAAATTAACGGCATGAATTAAGGTACTACAGGAAAACTTACTTTTTCATGATTAAGACGAAGAAACAGATTCTGATGAAGAAAATGTGGAAGTAGACAAGGAGGTTTTACAAGAAGAAATCAAGGAAGAGTATGAGACATTAAGAGATGATAAGTTGGAAGAAGCGTGTGTCATAAAAGGGGAGGTAAAAGTGTCGGAGTCTGGAGAGAAGATAGAAGGTGATCCAATCAAGGAAATGTCACCCAATCACAACCAGTCATCCGTGAGGATAGAAGCAGAACAATCTCCGGCAGTTTTAATCTTGAACCCTAAACGTTTATTTGGGGAGTTGTCTAGAGAAGGAAAACGACTTATATACTTACCAAACATGATATCTGAGAACCTGAATAAGATTATCAATGTGAAAGACAATGTAAGTGATCGATAAGTTACTATGGTTATGTTACTTCTGTCAGTTTTACACGTCAGAATAACATCATTGATTTGCAAGGATGGACTTCAAACATAGGAAGTTTTTTTAAAGTTCCGCGCAGATCGCATCTCCTTGCATCTAAAATTCAAAAAATAATTTCTTATTGTTTTCCAAAATTTTTAGTTTTCAAGATTATATATTTTGTATCCCGGACTGTCCTAATAAGCCTACGATATTTTTCGTTTCTGTTTTCCATGATTTTCTAAGAGTATTAAAAGAGTTTTAGTAAATTGAGTAAATTTAACATTTTGCAAACCATCATTAACTTTAACTTAGAGATTTCATGGCCACTCATGATTGATATATTATAATAATCTATTTGTAGATAGAATGCTTTGTTCAGGCCACAGAGGACATCGAAACTATTGGAAATTCCGTAGATATATCAACCAAGAGCCCTAAAGGTTTATTTGAGGATTTATCTAGGGAAGGACAACGACTCATAAACATACCAAACATGATATCTGGGAAACTGAATAAGGTTATCAATGTGAAAGATAAGGTAAGTGGTCTATAGATTACCTTGGTAAATCTTGTATCTGGGTAGGATGACTTTAGTTTAATATCAGAATTTAAAGTTTTGAAACACATGTTAAGGCACATAAACCAACACCTATTTGATGGTAAATAACACTTTATTCGGAAGTTTCAATTCAAATAAATCTTAATGAATATTGATAGATCTGACATTGGTTAGATCTTTCATCCATGACTTCATGAATTTATGAATTTGTTTGGATTTCAAGGCAGCTCACGATTGATATGTATTTGATTTTTATAGATAGAAAGTTTTGTTCAGGGAATAGAGAACATCGAAATTATTGGAAATTCAATAGATGTGTCAATCTTGAACCCTAATGGTTTAATTGGGGATTTGTCTAGAGAAGGACAAGGACTCTTTAACATACCAAACATGATATCTGATAAACTGAATAAAATTATTAATGTGAAAGATAGGGTAAGTGGTCTATTGGTTGCCATGGTTATATGTCACTGGTGTCAGTTTTACATGTCAGGTCTACTTTTATTTATTACCTGAATGAAACAATTGTAACAAAACACATAGAATGACGCATGTCCCAACCCTTGATGGATGGTAAATGTCACTCCACAAAAAGTTTATAATAAAGTAAATTAGTGTAAAATACGATATGCCAGAATATGTAGGCGCTTTTGCTCCCAACCATGTTTCATATCATTTGTGCAGATATCACGGCTGCTCATGATTGTTGTTTGATATATTTATAGATTGAATGTTTAGTTCAGGAAACAGACGACATAGAAGTCGGGGAATTGGTGCAAAATAAACTGGAAGATAAAATTGGTCTGAGCAACAAGGAACTCACAAACCCTTTGAAAAAAATAAGTAAAAATATGTTGGATAGTGTTGATAATTGTATTAAAGACGTGATGGTAAAAGATGTCTCAAAGGATCTGTCACTTGGTTATATCCACCCAGATTATAATGAAACAAATGGAAATTGCCAGAAAGGTTTAGTCTTGAATCCTAAAGGTCTAATTGAGGATTTGTCTAGAGAAGGACATCGATTCATAAACATACCAAACATGGTATCTGGAAAACTGAATAAGATAATGAATGTGAAAGATAAGGTTAGTGGTCTATAGGTTACCATTGATATAGGTCACATGGGTTATATGTTACAAGTGTCAATTAACCCCTGTGTTTGATGGTAAATGTAAATTTATTAGGAAGTTTATATTCAAGTAAATCTTACTAAATCGTAAAAGATTTGACTTTCATTCATGAATTACTCTTCATTAATTACTTAGGATTTCACGGCTGTTCATGGTTGATATTTAGTGATATATTTGTAGATGGAAAGTTTGGTTCGAGGAACAGACCATATCGAAAATAATGTAAATTCCGTAGATGTGTCAATCTTAAACCCAAAAAGATTATTTGAGGATTTGTCTAGGGAAGGACAAGGACTCTTAAACATACCAAACATGATATCTGATAAATTGAATAAGACTTTCAATGTTAAAGATAAGGTAAGTGGTCTATAATTAAATGTAACAATGGATTCAAAACAAATATAAGACACATAAACCAACACCTTCGTTAATGGTAAATGTCACTTTATCAGAAATTTTATATTTAAGTAAATCATAATAATAGTGATATACTAGACATTGGTTAGATCTTTCATCCATATCTTTATGGCAATAGAAATTTGTTAGGATTTCACGGCAGCTCACGATTGATATGTATTGGTTTAGATGGAAGGTTTAGTTCAGGGAACAGAGAACATCGAAACTATTGGGAATTCTATAGATGTGTCAAACTTGAACCCTAAAAGTTTATTTGAGGATTTATCAAGAGAAGGTCAACGACTCATAAACAACATGGCATCTGGTAAACTGAATAAGATCATTAATGTAAGAGATAAGGTAAGTTGCCATGGTTATATGTTACCGGTGGCAGTTTTAATGGTCAGGACGACTTTTGTTTATTACCGGAATGTACCAATTGTTTCAAAACACATAGAAAGACTCATGACCCAACCACTTGATGGATGGTAAATGTCAGAAAATCATTACAAAAAGAGAAATGCCAAACATTATTAGAGATTTAACTTTGATCCATAATTTTCATGACATTTGTTAGGATTTCACTGCCACTCATGATTTATGTGTACCGGTATCAATATATTTGTAGATTGAATGTTTAGTTCAGGCAACAGATGACATAGAAGTCGGGAAATTGGTGCAAAGAAAACTGGAACTAACAAACCCATTGAAGAAAATAAGTGACAATACATTGAAGGGTGCTGCAAACTTAATAAAGGACCAGGTGTTAAAGGAAGAGGGGTTAGATGAAAAGGTGGTAAAAGATGTTGTCAAGAAATTGTCACTTGGTAACAACCATCCAGAGAATATAGAAACTAATGGAGATTGTCGGAAAGGTTTAGTCTTAAATCCTGAAGGTTTAATTGCGGATTTATCTAGAGAAGGACAACACCTCATAAACATACCAAACATGATATCTGGGAAACTGAATAAGGTTATCAATGTGAAAGATAAGGTAAGTGATCTATATTACAATGGATATATGTTTACGTTGTAGGTTTCACACCAGGATGACTTACTTAAATTTATAGGATGATCTTTAATCAAACTATTATACAGTTGTAAACGGCCTGTATTTTGGAAATATTAAGTGAAGATTATACATGTAGTAGAATTAGGTAAAGTAAAATGCGATATACTACACTTCGTTAGGCCTTTCACCCATGTCTTAAGTAATTTTTAAAGATAAAACGTCGACTCATGATTGATATTTATTGATCTATTTGTAGATCGAAGGCCTAGTTCAGGGAACAGACGATATCGAATCTATTGGAAATTCCGTAGATGTTTCAATCTTGAACCCTAAAGGTTTATTTGGGGATTTATTTAGAGAAGGACAACGACTCATAAACATACCAAACATGATATCTGGGAAACTGAATAAGATTATCAATGTGAAAAATAAGGTAAGTAGTCTATAGTTTACCATTGTAATTCTTGTATTTAGTCAGGATATCTTTAGTTTATTACCAGAAAGTAACGACGGTTTTTAAAAACATATAAAGACACTGTCTGTCTGATCGTAAATGTTAGAAAGTGTACATTCAAGTAAATCTTACTAAATTGTGAAATGCCTAACATTGGTTGAGCTTTCATAAATTAATGTCTTCGTGAATTTGTAAGGATTTCACGGCAGCTCACGATTGCTATGAATTGATATATTTATAGATGGAAGGTATAGTTCAGGGAACAGAGAACCTCGAAACTATTGGAAATTCTATAGATGTGTCAATCTCGAACTCTAATGGTTTAATTGAGGATTTGTCTAGAGAAAGACAAGGACTCTTAACCATACCAGACATGATATCTGATAAACTGAATAAGATAATCAATGTTAAAGATAAGGTTAGTGGTCTATTGGTTGTCATGGTTATATTGTATCTGCGGTCAGTTATACTGGAAGGATGACTTTTGGTTTTAAGATCGAAATGTAAGGCATTGAAAAAAGAATGACTCGGAATAAACACCTTGCTTGGTGGTAAATGTAATATATTTGAGAAAGTTTGAAGTAAAGTAAAGATTGATCGCTGTCTTCTTGGCATTTGTAGATTGGAGATTTAGTTCAGACAGGAGACGATAAGGAAGTTGGGAAAATGGTGCAAAGAAATCTGGAAGATAAAATCGGTCTGAGCAAGAAGGTACTCACAAACCCATTGAAAAAAATAAGTAAAAATATGTTAGAGGGTGTTGATAACTTACCAAAAGAGGAGATGAAAAAGGAAGAGGAGTTAGATGAGATGGGAGTAAAATATATCACCAAGGAACACACCAACACGTCAGCTGACCCAATAAAAGATACGGCTGACGGAGATACGCCAGATTCAATAGCTTATAGTTTAATTGGGGAGTTGTCTAGAGAAGGACAACGACTCTTAAACATACCAAACATGATATCTGATAAACTGAAGAATATTATCAATGTCGAAGATAAGGTAAGTGTTCTATATTACAATGGTTATATGTGTCGGGTAGGTTAGACAGAATTTGTAACAATATTCTTGAAACATACAGAATAACTCATAAATAGCCAACACCTTGTTTAATGGTAATTTTCGTTTTGGCGACTGTCTTACCCTCATTTAAGCTGCACTGTTTGCTTGCTTAATCTGCCTTCCTGTCTTCAGAAAGATGACGAATCGCAAGCTATGAAGCGATTAATTCAACTCAACTTACCGGATCTTCCGTTTGTTCTGATCGGATATCTGTGCGGAGTAGGAGTCGGAGCCGTACGCCCTTTATTTGCGGTAGTATTGGGAAAGATGTTAGCTGTGAGTTTATATTCTCAGACTACCTTACTAATAATCAAATACATACAATAATTTTAATATTTAAGAACATTATTTGTCGTATATTTAAATAGTGGAAGCCACTCCAAAAAATGCCAAAACAACACGTGTACGGTACCGTGTAGTAGACCCGGGTTGGCTTCTTTTTCTAAAAGATTTTTTCTAAATGACAAAGATATATCATACAAATTATATATCTATGCAATAGTATTGAATTAGCTTTCTGGCTTTCTTTTTACACTTCATAAAATGCAATCCACAAGTAAATTTTCGAATTTAAGTCCTGGAAGTTTATATAAATGTACAAGAACGAATTTTTACTTATAAACAGTCCATGACTGTAGAAATGGAATTTGTTTTATCCTGAGAGTAGAATTTCTAAAGGATTTTCTATAGTCAGGGAATATAATAACTTTAAGCATAATGTAATTTAAATGATGTATTTTTTGTTATTAATATTTCTGGAAGGCAGGCTTTATCAGATAAAGATTTCGTAGAAATGGGGAAGTTAGCATTTTATTATAGCAAGTTGATGGCTTTGGCGGGAGTCGCATCGGCCATATTTCAAACACTACAGGTAAAGGCAGTTTAACTCCTATGAATTACAATATCAGAACGAGCTCATAAAGTTTATGAAGAAACGTTTCACAGTTTAGTGACGTGACCAAGTTAAAATACACAAATATATACCAACATTTATAGTGAATTAAATATTATTCCATGCGTATGTAAATCACTTCATGTTTTTAGCTGGTCATGTGATTAATTATGTCATAAAACAAAGTGATCTAGTATTTTTAAAATGGTAGCTCAGAAATCGTATTTCTTGTATATGTAGAGTACAATGCTTGCCGCGACAGATGAGTCATCGACTCAGAGATTACGAGAGAAGGTGTTCGAATCCATGTTAAACCAGGTAGTTTCATATGAGAGGCGGTTCACAATATAAACTCAACGTGGAAACTTCCTTTTCTGGCTTGATGCTTAAAACTAAACAATTTATATCGATTCAGCAATTTTTACCCAGCCAAACATTACATCTCCTCGGTTTGCTCAGTTTCATATTTATTTATAAGGATATAGAATGGCACGATGATAAGGATAACGATCTGGTTAATCTGTGTGAAATACTCTCAGACGATGCTCGAATAGCTCAAGGGGTGAGACATCACATTATATAAAAGGAGTTATATTAAAATCTGAAACTCATTCGTTGCATTCGTGTTTCAACGACTGCACATCACATACCAGAACAAGTCTCAGTTTAACACAGTTATTAAAATATTGAGACATTAAGTAAAATATGAACAAAATAATTAAAAATGTTTGCTTGAATATGTTGAATTTGTTCATAATAATTTCAGGCTAGTTTCAGAAGGTATTCGGCCATGGTAGAGGGCGTTGCGAATTTATTATCCAGTGTCATTGTTGCTTTAACTCAAGACTTTAGACTGGCGCTTGTGGCACTGGCTTTCGTGCCACCACTTGCTCTGGGAAAACAAGCCGAGTCGTTCTTCACAAATACACTTACGAGGTGTTTCGATATCGCAGAAAGAAATGTCGACAAAGTCGTTAAAATAGTGCAACGAAAAGTGGAAGATACGGTTGGTTTTAGCGAGGAACAACTTACCAACACGTTACAGGCAACAGAGCAGAACTTACTCAACAACTGGAAGAAAGCAATTGGTCTGGTTAGCGACTTCATGCCCGCAACCGCTAAAAAGGTAACAACATTGTAAGAGCTTTTGTCTGTATGTACAGGCTAACAGAGATATCGAATTCACATAGCGTAATTTTTAAATCGTGGTAGGCCTATATTATATAGTTTATAGTAGATTTGACTGCTAGTTAAGTGAAATTCGGAAAATTGTGTTCAGCGTTATGAGATGTGTTTCATTGCCTGAAAAAAAGTCTGAAATTCTGCCGATTTTTAATCAAGAAATACTAATTATCATTAATCATGATTATTAGATTATTAATCAAGATTCTATTACGATTAATAATCAAGATTTATTTATTATTATTAATCAAGAATAATTAATTATCAATCAAGATGAATTAATTGTTATTTAACAATATTAATTAATTATTATTAATCAAGATGTATTAATTATTATTAATCAAGATTAATTAATTGTTATTAACAAGATTTATAATTGGTTAAGTAAAAGTTACTGTTTCAGCGTCTGGATGACTTGACGACAGAGGTCATGATGAAGGTCAGCCTGACGAGGTTGATCAGACAGAAAGAACACAAGTAAAAAATCCTCGAAATAATAACACACAATCGATTTCTGAATAAAAACTGATTATGAGAAGCAAATATATCTACCATGTGTGAATTAAATAATTTGATAATTCCTGTGGTTTTCATTGATAATAAAATTAAATTCATAATGTATTAAAACATTTTAAACTTGCAGGATTAGTTTGCTTCGTGGTCAGATTAAAGGCTTGTGTGAAGGGTTTGTTCGGTCGATGCATTATTTCGCGTTTTCGGGTGTGTTCGCATACGGAGCTGTTTTAGTAGCGCAGGGAGAGATGCAGTTTGAAGCCATAGTTCAGTAAGACATCTCTGACGTCACATAGCTTCCGCCACACACGCACAGACACAGACGTGGTCATTAATATGTATCTACGTGAAAGTTTTAATTAATTGTTATTTGCTTAAATAATGGTTTTGATTCGTATTCCAGGGTTTTTGAAGCGGTAACAATAGGAACCTTAGCGTACAGCGCTGCGTCTACCGAACCGCCAAAGGGAGCTAAAAACGCTGTTCTGAAAATATTTAAGTTGTTGGACCGCGAGCCGTCCATTCGGTCATCGCAAAATGGCGACGGAATTAAAATTGTAAGCAGACGACTTATTCATCAACCAGATTGGTCACTTAATATGAAGGAAATTTTTTAGATGGCAGCGCCGTCTATTGAATTAAAAACTATTTTGATGAATCTGTTACAGGTGGATTCAGAGTTCAGAGGGAGGATAGAATTTCAGAACGTCGTGTTCCGATACCCCCACCGTCCCAACATCCGGGTTCTTACCAACCTTGACACGTATTTAGATTCAGGTGACACACTGGCGTTGTTAGGTCGAACCGGAAGTGGAAAGTCCAGTATACTGCAGCTGCTTCTAAGATTCTATGACCCGATCGAGGGAGAAATAGTTAGTAATATATTTTTCTCAATTTGGCATCCTGATCGATGGTCATCACCACCGACCTGTACAGAATAACAACAACGCTTTATCTTCTTTTTAGTTTACTTTACATCTTACAGGACTACCTGTCAGACATGGACTACTGTTTACTGCAGTCAGTCACGGACTATGTTACTATATATAATAATATGTCCTTGATTCAGACATGGAGTCATACATGGACTACTGTTTACCGTAGTTAGGTTTTCTTCAGTTGCTGGATGGTTACGACATCAAAACGATGGACGTGGAGTTTCTGAGGTCGAAGATTGGTTACGTGGACCAGGAACCAGTCTTGTTCGATGCTACAATTAAGGAAAACATAGCTTACGGTGACGGGTTTCGAGATGTCGATACGTATGACATCATTGCCGCAGCCAAGAAAGCCAATATTCACGACGTTGTTGTAAAATTACCAGAGGTGCGTATAGACGGGGGGGGGGGTTGCTTACACGAGGGAGAGGATTTTACAGGAGGGAGCGTTTACACGAGGGACGGGCGTATACACGAGGAAGTGATGTATATACGGGGGGCGTTCACACGTGGGAGGAGCGTTCACAGGACACATTGATTTTCTTAAGATTAAACATTACATTACTGAGTTTCTCAAAGTTTCCATAGTTTATTATTATATTATTATATTTTACAGGGCTACGACACACATATCGGAAAAAACGGAGTTGAACTCAGCGGAAGTGAGAAGCAACTGGTTGCTTTGTCCAGAGTTTTCCTCCGGAACCCCGACATTATACTTTTAGATCAGGCGCCTAATGCCTTAGTCAAACACATGCAAGCCGTCATCACATGTGCATGTAAGAAAGACAAGATAACATGCGTGACTACCTCGAACTGCCCGACTGTTGTCAAGGCAGCTGACAAGGTCGTCGTAGTCAACAATGGCCACTTTAATAATCTTAACGAAAAACAGAGCGAAATTCCGGAGACACCAGCAGACGAGTTGTCTCCAGTATGTCCAAAATATGGACGGGTTTCCTTTCAACTAGACGGGTGTCCGAACTCTAGACAGAGTTTCGAGCACGAAACAGTTCAAACAGACCATGTGACCGTAGAAATGCACTGCGACTCAGAAAATAGCTTGGAAGATATAAAACTCGACCACCATTTTTAAAACATACCAGCGATATTTTCAGCAGACGATGAACTATCCACCTGCAGTAAATCCCAATAAACCAGAGTGCCAGGCAGGCTGCATGATGTTAAAACCCGAGTGCCCGTCAGGCTTCCTTTTTGTTAAAACCCGAGTGCTGTACCATAACTGGCATTAATTTTATAGGTAACCTGTTATTGCCTGTTACAATTTGACCCCTTAAATGGCAATATTTTGCCGGTATCCAGTCATTTTCAGCACCTAAAACTGCGACGGAAAAAGCAGGTGATCGACTTTTCCTCAAAAAATGCCACATTCATTCTCTTTTTTCTGGAAAATATCCTAGTCTATTATTTATGAAACTAGAGCACAAGCAATACATACAATCATTGTACAGTTCTTGTTTATTACAGTACCAGAAGAACATAATTATATAAACTGACGGTTAATATTAGTAACAACTAGGCTGGTGTTATCTCAACAAAATCCATTGAATCTTGAAGTAAATATTCGTAGGTCTTACTCCATACGAATTTAATGTGATTGTGGTGTTTTTCAGCTATTCTCCCCAGTACGCATATTTGGCCGATTTATCTGCTAAACGACATGAAAGCTCTACCATCTTTGTTGAGATATTTCTCTACCCCAGCGATGTACCTCTCTATGCATCTGTAACCAGGATCAAGAATTGACTTTTCTATGTCAGACAGGTTTTTCTTTGCAGAAGATGCATAGGCAAATGGTGTGTTCCTAAAAATGGTGTCCTATGTTTCGTCTTCGGTGATCGAATCAAAAACAACTGAATATTTGACAGTTCCCGGAACCTGATAGCGTTTGAAATACTCGATCGTGTTATTGACAGCGGACTTATTGATATCAACTGCCACTATTTTATCGATGTGGTCTTTATATCGCAAATAATGGACGACACTTAGCTGTGCCGCAACCGATTTCAAGAAAATGCGACTTTGCCTTCTCTTCTTTGGGAAAGTTCAATGCTAAATCTTGACACGCTTCATCATTTTCCAGACAAAACACATCTGGATAAACGATGCAATTATAACCAAATTATCTCGTACTCAACTGGTTTGAACATAGATTTTTGAACTGGTTTCAACAATACTATAATTACATTGAATAATATATCATCATCAATTTCAACCTACCAAGACCCACAGCGCACACTGCGAGTGAATTTGATATTTTCAAACTGATATCACGCTTATCCAGCACAGCGCCTTTTATTCCAAAGAGCAGCTATTGTATTCACTCGTATTATTTGTACAATTGACACACTACTTGAAATTTCCTTATCATAAATTATTTTCAAAATTAATTTAGATATTTGGACAAGATGAATATCGAGATACTACTTGGCTATGTTTTATTTCTAACTGGAAAGTGTGTATAAATTTGCTGCTTATTTTGGGCTGAAAGGTTTAGTATTTTTCGGGCCAGGGAGGTGATATATTATATCACCCCCTACTCGGGCTTACTTATAAACTATTTCGATGGTAAGAAAATAACTGTAATAAAGAATATTGCCAGCAAATTATAATACCAATTAATAAAAGAGATGTTTTTATTTATTAATTCTTTTACAACTATTTGTTTATTTTAATTTGTGGAGGGAAGATTGTCTTAGATAAAGACCTAAATGTGTATGAACTTCTCACAAAACATGGAAACGTACTGTAGTTGACGAGCTAATACTGCAGTCGACCATGTTTTTTAATAATCTATTTCCGTGCTACTATTGTGGAATTTATCATTGGTAGGCCTTCTTTGGCACGAAATGTATTACACAAAAATCAGTTTGGATGATTGGATCACACTGATCGACATTAATACGACCAAAATGCTCCCTCCCGTTTCTTTATACCGAATATATTACTTATAGACACTAACGCCACTATAGAAGCTTACTTTATGTGAATTGTTATTAATTTTAGTCTCAAATGTTGTTCGATGGTAAGTTATAATCTGTCAATATAAAAAATATGTCGAGTTATTTAATCGGTATTAAGTGGGTAGGGAAGATATACGATCTTCATTGAGCGGTATGCTCAAAAGATAAGCCATCCTCCTTCTAAAAGAGGAAATGTAATGTTTTTTTTAAAAGGCATCCGCCGATGTAAAGAAAATTAAGGTGTCGAAGACTGGCCTTAGTATCAATTATATACCAGTTAAAAGAAACAGGTAAAAGATAAAGTTAAATGAGGAATTTTAAATGATAAGTTTTGCAGAAAGTGCTTCATCAGTCAAGAAAGGTAAAAGTATGAGAATGGTAATTAAGCAGGTGCTCCCTTAAT
>JAYJLZ010148089.1:0-12422 GCA_036873915.1 Tubulanus ruber | reverse complement strand
CGAATACATAAATTTTAATAATTTAATTTAGGTATACATAGAGAATCTCATTTCCGATATTTTGAGCCGAAAGGTATGAAAGTGTTATTCCTTTTAATTCAATTTACATTTCGATGGCTACCTGATTCCAATTAACATATTTGAAAACGACTCCTATATTTAGTAGAAGAAATTTAAGGAAATACTAACATCTCTGTTCGATTCTGGTTCGGGAGTTACGAGTTCAACTGAAGGTAATCGATGAAATGAAGAATGATGATCCGCCCCACAGATTTCACACTGTTCCGTCGTTCTTTTTTGAATGGGTTCCTGAAATAGATTCGTACTCTGATTTTGTGGAGGATATCTACTTGCAGTTTAATTGTTACATAAGTACTACGAAACTGTGAATATGACTTTCGCTACGATGTTTACGTTCTCGACATTTGAAATGATGTCAAACTGTTTTGTTATGGAGAAAGATACGTCAAAGACGTGTATTAGAAATGTGGCATGTTATACGTTTCAACTATCTACTATATACGAATCTACGGATAATTGTGTTTCCGCTATTTCGTTTCAAAAAGTTGGCACCTGTTTTATCTGAAACCCTGACGATTTTACTCGCACAAAAGAAAACTTACATTGGAGTTGTTTCCCGATATCGTGTTTAGGCGAACTCGTCGAAGAGGGAATGGTGGAAATCTTTCAGCCTACAAATATCGTTTACATTGATAGTCGCGTAAATATGCATATGAATCGTGTACATCGATAGTCGCGTAAATATGGATACGATTTTGTTATGATGTAAAGAACATTGTGATAAATTTAATAAACAGATGCGAGTTTTCGGTAATTTTTTTACTCTTCACATAGTGGGAATAGATCTAGATTGCATTCACTTACTTCTTCAAGCTCCACCGATTGAAAGTGAATATTTCGAAAGTTCACCATAGGGATTATCGCCTGGTTAATGTGACTCAGTGTTGCCTCACAGACCATATTCTGTTGGTGGCGGATCACGTTCCAAGGTCGGCCCCTTTCCGCACCATCTCCCAAGACCCCAATGGACATTTGTAAAAACCAGGCCGTGGCTTGGATAACTATGCCCTTAGCCCATACATTCCGTTGCCTCATTCCTTGAACGAACCGCAGCCAAAGAGGCCAACAGGATCCGCATAACCCGGCAATAGTGCATGAGCATTGGTCTGCAATTTGTTGACTACGCGTGAGAAGGTGTATCTGGGCTAATATAGCTCTTTTATTGTCATCAGTCTCAGCGTGCAGAAGAATGTCAACCAAAAAATCACACACTGATTGACGGAGTATATGCGCATCCTGTACTGCCATTTGCGCTCGTCTATGTAGCAATCGGAAACGGGCGGGGTTCGTCATTCCTTCAACCACGGCCCAGAAGAAGCAACTGCCGTCACTTGGCGTTTGGAATCTGACACGGAGGGGCTGCCTATATTGTGTCATGCGAATATTGGCGTCGACAACCGCTTTGTTCAGCTTTTGTGCCGGGGTCAATGGTATTAGACGTGGTGGCTGAAATATAACATGAATTAGTGAAATAGATATTATCTTTGTCTAACCTTTCTGAAATTTTATATAACTTTTCATTGCGTAATTCGTAGTTCAAAGTCAATCGTTTGTTTTACTTAACCCTTTTAGTTCCCAAGATATGCTTTAGGTCCCAAAAAATTTCATTTGTGTCGATTAAGATCATAGGAAAATTATGTTATAAAGCAACTTTTATAATAAATAAAATAACCCCTACTCCTACCTCCTACTCATACTATTCTTTATATTCTTCCTTTTCCAAATTTATAATATAATAGATAAATCAACAATAAATGAAATTTTAAGATCATTTAGAAATAAAACAAATAAAACAAATTACAAATACTAATAAAGCAAAACCAATTCCAAGTACTAGTAAAATAAATAGACAATAAAATATTACCTGAAGGTGTAATTGATGCAACAGAAAATGAATAAAACAAAGTGATATCAGTAATATTATGTTTACTTAATGAAAATATTAATTATTTACAAAATGAATTAAAAAAAACTCTTGAAGAAAAATCTGATGATGAAATAAAGTAACACAATTAGATAATTTTATATTCTATACTTAATTCTATAATTAATTTATCTTTTATTTTGAAATTAGAAAATGTTATTACTCCTGCACTTAATAGTAATGAAGTCATAACACCATCTACAGTCTTTAAATATAATAATTTCGGAATTCATTATATAATATTAATCTTCATTTTAAATTGGAATAAAATAATGACATTGTTAACGATTGTTTGAGATAAAGCATCATTAATTCTAGCTGACGTTGCTGCTTGATAAATTGTAATATATTATTTCATCAGGTTTTATAATATCAGTATCTTGAAATGTTAATGATTTTGAAATAAATTCTTTACATTTATCTGATGTAAACAACAATTAGATATATTAATTGCAAGTAATAAAATATTTACATGTTGCGAAATTCCTAAGTCATTAAAAGATTTTTCTATAGAATCAACCTAGTTATCTTTCACCATTTATATTAGAAAAAAATTATATATTTTAATTAATAATAATTTAGGAAGACAATAGAATTCAATAGAATTATAATAGAAATTATAAAAGAATTAAATAAAAATTCAATAGAATTATAATAGAATTAAATATAGCTAAGAGTAATAATTATTTGGTTCATTTATTAAATTTTTTTTCTTTTTCGTTTTAATTCAGCGGACAATTATGTAGGTTTTTTTAGTTTTTATAGCTTCAGGTTGTATAATTCAGGTTTAATAACTGATTTATTTTACAAGAATTATTAATTTTATCAGGTTCTATACTTTCAGGTTCTATAATTAAATTATTATCTTTTATTTTTAAATTAGAATCTACAGTCTTTATTCTTAATTCATTATATAATTAACCATCATTTTCAATTGGAATAAAACAATTACATTGTTAATAATTGTTTCAGATAAAGCATCATTAATTCTAGCTGATGTTGCTGCTTCATAAATTTTAAAATATTTAATTATTTCATCAGAATAACAATATCTTCAAATGTTAAAGATTTTGAAATAAATTCTTTACATTTACCTGATGTAAACAATTAGAAATTACAAGTAATGAAATATTCATAATCACGTGAATTATCATGAATAATATTTACATGTTGTGATATTCCTAAATGATTAAATGATTAAAAGATTTGGCGCTAATGCAGTTTCGCCACGTCATCGCAAAATTAAGTTTTTTTTCAGTCAGATTAAATAATTAAGACCTAAGAACAATAAAAAAATATTTTTAACTCGAAAAATTATTTTTTCAAATATCGACAATTTTACGTGAAAGTTGGCTATTCGTCGTGCAATGCTAATTACCGTCAATAACCGTCGAGCACTTTATCTGTATTTGTGATAAAAAACTACTTTTAACATTCAAAGTACACAAATAGCTATTGTTTTTATTATATTTTTATTATAGTCTGTTTAATGAACTTTATTTAGGGGAATTATATTATAATCCAAAAAGTCCTGTTAGTTATTCTAATATTAAAATTTTCTGGAAACAAATTAAAGATGATATAGTTAATAAAGAATTTAACTAATGGATTCCAATTAATGATATAAATAAACTAAATAAATGAATAAAGAATTATTTTTATTTGAACCACATAATATGTTAGTAAGTGGAATAACTAATTGTGGAAAATTTTATTTTACAATTATTAGAAACTGTGTATAAATACTATTTTGATTATATAATTTTATTTTGTCCAACTTATGAATATAATAAAACAAATCAAAGAGATATTGTTCTTAATAATAAAAAGTTCAAAGATATATTGTTCTTAATACAATTTTTTTTAAGATTTCCAATATTTTTTAATTAAGAAAACAATTCAATGAAACAAGCATAAGAAGAAAATGATCTCGAGATAAAACATATCTACTACAAAGGGTTAGAGGTGTTTTTTTAAGTCAATCATCCGACAGTTTATGAGACTATTTTAGCCCATTGGAAATAATATGTTTATTTTACTTACATTCAACTGTTCAGAGGCTGAAGGAGATGGTAATGACGAAGAGGGTGGTAAGGACGCATTCTCAGAGGTTGAAGACAGTGTTGCAGATGGCACGGTCGACTTTGAGCGAGGTACGGCAGGTCTCTAAAAAAAAGATTTTCTGAAAAGTCTGGACATTTGTGTCGATCCATTTCTACAAGGGTAAACGTTTTTACTCGCCCGGGGAACCTCTGGTTTGGCCGTTTGAAATATTGTTTTACTTATATTCATAATGTTTTTTTTACTTACATTCAATTGTTCAGAAGGTGGAAGGAGTGGTACGGATGCATTCTCAGAAGTGGAAGACGGTGTGGTCGACTTTGAGCGAGGCACGGCTGGTAACTATAAAAATTTTAATCATCGGATAAAAGTTTGGGGTTAAGGGTGTGTTTTTTTGTAGTGACATTATTTACGACTTCATGCGACCTATTTTAGCCCGTTGGTGTTGCCGGTGGCATGATCGACTGCGAGTGTTGCAAAATTGCATCATTGTATTATTTTTAACATTGTGTCAACGTATTATTTTTACGTGTCAACGTTTGATTTCATCAATGGTTAAGCATCACACCAAACTCGAACTAAATCAGATAATGAAGTAAGTTGAAGTACTATATTTCAAATATTCGACCGCTAGTGATATTCATCAGGAGCACTAATTTAATTGACTGATGAATGGGAATGAAAATGTACATAATATATACACGGCGAGATGCAAACACGAATAATTTATACTTTACCTTACGGCTAGTCTTCGCTGGTGGACCTGACTCTGTGCACCTTTTACAGCATTGGACACCGGCCTGAACGAATTGACCACAGACAAGACAATTTGGTTTCACCTTCTGTTAAAATATTGAAATAAACTAGAATGAAAGGAGGGAACAAAACTGTTGTTTTTTGTAATGAAATCACATAAGACTTCATCCCACATTTTTGGAAATATGTTTGTTATACTTACATTTTTTTAATTATGTTTTGAACTATGTTTTCTTACATTCAACTGTTGGTGATGGAGTGGTACAGATGTAAACACGAATATATAAAATATATATTACCTTACGGCTAATCTTCGCTGGTGGACCCGACTCTGTGCACAGTTTACAGCATTGGACACCGGCCGGAACAAAATCACCACAGCGAAGACAATTTCGTTTCGCCTTCTGTAAAAATATTGAAATAAACTACATAAGTAGACGAAGCGAAAAAGACATTCTATTGATTCAATTCCACGAACGATATGTTTGAACGTTATTATTAATCACCACAATTATAATTAACTATAATTAAATTTGGATATTGCAAAGAAATATCTACAAACGTTTTAATATTCGTGTATTGTCGAAAGTTAAATTTCGTTAAATCATACCTCTACAATGTCGATCTCGGTTTCTGATGATGGTGACGCGAGTACATTTCCGTATTGTTGTGACTATAAGAATACAAAATACTTTAAGGAATTTGAATTTTAAAGTGATTGGTGAAACGTTGAGTTGATTGTCATAACCAAAATTGAGAACCAACTTAATATTACGTAATATTAACTTTTTGGAATAATTGGTGTGACGCGGGTACAGATGAATATGAAAAGTTCTATGATCTGTGTAGCGGAGTACGATACCTGTTGCGCTGGAGAATGCAGTGGCGACATTTTATACGAAGATATTTTGGAAGATCCACACGTTCTTTTATTGTGGCCTTTTACACCACATTGTGAACATTTTCCGCCTCCCTGAAATTTAAAACAGAAAGTACTTACAAAGCGTTATTTATTGGTAATAACAATATTCGTGAAGCCATATTCTGCATTTAATCCTTAGTAGAGTAGTAAAAAACATGGAATTGTAAACAATGAAATCGACATGAGAAAATTGCTAATGATGTCGAAATTTTTTTCACTGTGAACCAAGTAAATAGGGATCACTCAACACAGTAACTTACTTGCAGTTGAGACCAATATTCCCGACTGTGTTTACTAAAAAAAATATGCGATGATATCGAGGCGAAAATCATGCCACACAATAACCTAATATATACTAGCATTATATAGAAATGTTCAGCGTTCCTAGACTTTAAATTTGGTAATCGAAAAGAAGTAATAACTTACTCAATGTCCATAATTTTATTATTCAAGCTTCGTTGAATGGATGAATCCTGTGAAAATACGATGCGAGTCAATCAGTTGCCAGTCCAATTTGGCTTTATTATTTCATCACAAAATGTTCAGAAATCACATATATGAATAATTTCATCTGGTTCATCTAATGTCGTAAACAACATAAAATACTTTATTTACAACGATGATATGACGAAGACTGATATGGAATGGTATGAAGGTACGACGAAATAGGGGAATAACTGAATGAAATTGTTATGGGAATAACTTAATTGGTAAAGGGGAATTACTGAATTGGTAGAATTGGTAAGTAAACAAGCGTGAAATAGTTGTATGATATGAATAATGACATGAACGAAATGTTATAACAGAATTTACATTAATACACATATTAATACACTAAAGGGGCACCCGTCCTTCGGACGTGTTTTGTTTACGGGCCGGTACATCCATTACTTTAACAACCCTACTCCTTCATATGGTAACACATAGCCATTCCTATATCACCCCTACCCCTTTCATATAGCACCCTTACTACCCATTCCTATAATAACACACTACCCCTTCCTATAACACACCTAACCATTCTACCTTCTCCCTATAAGAACCCCATAGGCGTCCGCAGGATTTATTTTAGGGGTTGGAATTTATATAAATCTGTATCATACTTAACTTTCATATTTTGATACTTGAACGACGAAAAATAAAAATTTTAAAATAACTTCTGAGCGCGACTCGAACACACGACATTCTCCATATCTCTCACAAATAAAATTAAAATATATCTTCCGATAAAAAAACATATCGGTTATTATTTGAAGATGGATAAAACTAGTTGTGGCACAAGTAAAGAAACATTGTTGTGGCACAAATAAATAAACATATGTTAAAAAATGTAGATCATTACCTGCATCCACTATTCCACTTTCTCAGCAGTATCATTCGCCTAATCGTTGATAACTGGAATGGACGTATATTTTATGTTAAAAAATAATTATTATCATAACCATGAACTATCTTCTGTAGTAATTCGACACTGAAAATCAATTTCGTGATTGTTCGCATATTGTTTTATTACCGAAACAATCTATTGAATAGGCTCGCAAAGTAACAAGTAATAAGAATATGTATTTAATTGTGTTATGATACTGCACGATGGTGAATGTAAACTTACCAGATTTGATATTTTCCAAACAACCGCTTCTTAGTGCACGTAAAGCACAAGCGTAGCTCCCATTATGAAACCTTATAACGAGTTATCCACTATACGCTATTAAAATTGGCGCCCCTATTCGAAATGGATGGATCCGCCACTGACAATGCCGCGCCCGAGTAAGTATGATAGGGTCTATTAGAATTTGGGCTACTTTCATATTCAATTAAAAATTAATACATCCAGTTGTTATATGACCGTATAGAACAGTATATTATATTAAATCTATATTTGATCTCGAAATCGCCATCACATATTACACTTTTGGCCAAAATCGCACCCAAATCTACTCGGCGGAAATGACGGGTGGTCGCAGAAACTCGCTTGAAAATTTTAAAGAAAAACATTCCAACATAACGCGCGTCATAATTGGAACCTGGGTTAATTAACAGTAGCAAACCTAGGACGCTTTAGATAGGACGCTTTAGACCAGTCGACCACAGCCAGTTGACGGTTAACTAACGACCGATCAGCAGATTACGTGTGCAGCAAGTCGAAGCGAAATGATTATAATAATTAGGATATAACTTTATTGTTGGTGACGAGCGGGGCGTTTTTTTACCCTTTAAGGACTGATCTAGTCACACGGCGAGATATTGTTTGAGGCAGTCACGGACTGATCTCGGCGGAGACGGATTTTCGTTTATGTGTCTTACATTATTCATTCCTTGTTCTTAAACTACCCAATACAGATTCTCAAGGTCGTAAGCTCCACAATTTCTTTCGGGTAGATGTTAATTTGAATAACCAAGCGGTCAACATCCGGTCGCTCTAAATAACCAAGTGAGGTGAGGGTTATGGGGTTAGGGTATGGTTAAATATTAAGTATTAACCGTACCCTAACCCTAACCCTAGGCCCACACTTACTCAAATTTCGCTATTTTATAAAGCGAGCGTTACTAGCGCCGTCTATCAGAATCCTTACCATTTACGCTTTAGATTTACCGCTTGGTTATACAAATTAACATCTACCTTTCTTTCGAGTGAAACATGATCATAATATTATAACTTCCACTAATTAGTCGATTAATTACCTATTGTCTTCGTGTTTCATCTAAATAGCCTACAAAATGGCTGCGGTGACGGATTTTCATTTCGTTTCTGTGTCTTACATTATTCATTCCGTGTTTTTAAACTAGCCAATACAGATTCTCAAGGTCGTAAGCTCCACAATGTCTTTCTTGTGAAACATGCGATCAGAATATTATAAATTCAATTAAAAGTCGATTAATAACCTATTGTCTTTATGTTTCATCAAAATAGCCTATAAAATGGCTGCGTATCTCACTAAAAGATGTTTTAGAAAGAAGTTTTATCATATGAAGATTTTGCTGATTTAACAGACTGATTTACTGGATTAAATTAATCAAATGATTTTCATCTTCCTCGACCTCATTCCTGAGACCTGACGATTTTGCATCAAGCAATATATAAATATTCAATGGATTCAGAGTGAGGTAAGGATTGTGATGTTGATTTGCTAAACCCTGTGCAATTATCTGTACCTAGATGATTTTCCTTCAAAATTGAGGTTGAAATTTGTTGGTCACTAAATTTTCGTTTAGCTTTTAGACTTAGTCTGTGAGCATGCATAAATCATAATAGCTTTACAGTGCTTCCAACTGTTCCGATCTCGCAGGAACTGTTACGATAGTGGCCGTCGGAGTACGCTCGGGTAAAAACAAATACGCCGCCGTTGAATAAAAAAAGTTCAGTTTATTTGATTTGAATATGTTTTTCAAAAAAAATACTACTAAGACCTCCAAAATACGATCAAATGTGAAAAATTAGTATGACCAGTCGAGGTTGGCAGCTCTGGCTTAGTCCTTAAATCATCAGACTCACTACAGGCTACATATTTTGCCCTGTACTGATGTGTAGCTAACACTGCAGGCTAGTTATCTTGCCCACTGTGCGCTACCTCCAAGCACTATAGTCATGAAAACTTGCCGCGTGTTCATCGATTTTCTTGAAGTATTTCCGATGACATCAAAATATGATCTAGTTCATCTCGTAGCATGAAGTATTTAGAACAGTTTGCTCGAAGAAAATTTGTCATGATGAGCTAAGTCTACATTTGTAAGTTACATTTTACAAATGATTGATTGAAGAAAATCGTACGGTTCAATCTCGAAATCGCCATTGAATATCACACTTTTGCCCAAAATCGCACCCAAATCTGCTCGGCGGAAATGACGGGTGGTGAATGTGCACGCAGAAACCTCGCATCAAAATTTAAAAAACCCAACATAACGCGTGACAGGATTCGAACCTGGGTTGGTTGACAGCGGCAAACATATCACACTATAGACCATTCGACCACACAACCGGTTAACGAACGATGAGCGGAAATTTTATTAATATTTAAATTCGCACTTTGTAGATTTTTATCATATGTTTAAATGTGAAAATGAATAGAAAAATATTATAAATAAAGAGTTCGCATTGGAGACTGATAACGCTCAGTGCGTAAATGAACGACGTTTTAATCGATATCATGTCTGTACACCGGTTTTTGCGATGCATCCTTATTTGAAACGAAACTGGCTTGTGTCCAATTTAGTTTCATGCAATGCTATTGGAATTCCCACCGTAATACGGCGCTGCTACGACAGAATTTTGTACCGTTGTTTTAAATTATGTCTTAATGCCCAAATAAATAATGCTGTAGTGTTACAGCTGCGTCTTACAAATTCTGTAACACTATAATGGCAAAAAGCTTATTCCCACATTTTCCCTGCACCAATGCACCGCAGGCGATAACAGGTCATTTAAAAATCATTTATTCATCTTGCAGCCTAGCACTACGGTCTCTCTGGATTCCACGTGTATAATAATCGACATAATTACGTATACAGTATACCGTACTTTGATTTACGAATATATAATCTCGTTCGTAAATTTAGACCATAAACAAATTTCTTCATGAATATAGGGATAAGGTATAGAACAACATAAGAATAATAGTATATGGGTGTAAAAGATCTTACCACAAATTGATAAATCTTAAGACGAAAAATCTGTATCGTAAAATTTCTCTGTTTAAATATTTCTCTGCTTGTATCGATGTTTCTCTGACTATGTCTATAGCGCAAATGGGCCGACTGAATGTTAACAATAAAACACGTCATGAATGCACACTCGAAACGAGGCACACCATCATCAATAATCAGTCACTGTGACGTTATGCGCAGCTCTCCAGGTAGTCATATAAAATACTAATTCGATCTTCCCACCATTCCAAAACTTTCAAACTTTCCACACACAACATACATTGGCACATACCAAGATGTATAGCGAAAAAATTACCGTCAACGCACTGCTAATAAGAAAGTAATAGCGATGCCGCTTTAACGACAAAGTCACCGTTTTTACGACGTGCCGCTGAAGTCTTTATACGCTAACCAAGCGTTTACATACTTTGTGTAAGGCCATGTGAGACTTTTGTTGCCAGTATTTCTGGTTCGAATCTGCTCGGTGGAAATTTCGGGCGGTGGATGTCTGCGCAGAACTGATTATAATAAGCAGGACATAACTTTATTGTTGGCGACGAGCGGGGTGTTTTTTAGCTTAATATACTTGTAAACAATTACATGATACGAAGAGACATTGTAAAGTTAGAGAAAATCGTATGGTTATATCTGGAAATTGACATCGAATATTACACTTTTGGCCAAAATAGCATCCAAATCTACTCGGCGGAAAATGAGGGTGGTGTATACTCGCGCAGAAATCTCGCATCAAAATTTAAAAAAAAAAAAATTCAAACATAATGCGTGCCAGGATTCGAACCTGGGTTGGTTGATAGCGGCTAACATAGGACGCTTTCGACCATTCGACCACACGGCCGGTTGACGGTTAATATACTTGTAAACATGATACGAAGAGACGTTGCAAATTTGAAGAAAATCGTACGGTTCAATCTCGAAATCGCCATCGAATATTACACTTTTGGCCAAAATCGCACCCAAATCTGCTATGCGGAAATGTCGGGTGGTGGATGCGCGCGCAGAAAACTCCCATCAAAATTTCAAAAAAAAAACATTCCAAAACAATGCGTCTCAGGATTCGAGCCTGGGTTGGTTGACAGCGGCAAACATATTATGACACTTTAGACCATTCGACCACACAGCCGGTTGACGGTTAACGACCGATCAGCAGATTACATGTGTGCAGCAGGTCGTAGCGAAACGATGATAATATGCAGGACATGTCTTTATTTTTGGCGACGAGCGGGGCGTTTTTTTAAGCTTAATATACTCGTAAACACGATACGAAGAGACGTTGCAAATTTGAAGAAAATCGTACGGCTCGATCTCGAAATCGCCATCGAATATTACACTTTTGACAAAAATCGCACCAAAATCTGCTCGGCGGAAATGTCGGGTGGTGGATGCGCGCGCAGAAAACTCCCATCAACATTAAAAAAAAAACATTTCAAGATCGTCCCGGGATTCGAACCAGGGTTGGTCGATAGCGGCAGATATAGCATGACGCTTTAGACCATTCGACCACACAGCCGGTTGACGGTAAACGACCGATCAGTAGATTACATGTGTGCAGCAAGCCGAAGCGAACTGATTAAATAAAAGAGGACATAACTTTATTGTTGGCGACATGCGGGCCGTTTTATTTAGCTTAATATACTCGTAAACACGATACGAAGAGATGTTGCAAATTTGAAGAAATTCGTACGGCTCGATCTCGAAATCGCCATCGAATATTACACTTTTGGCCAAAATCGCACCCAAATCTGCTCGGCGGAAATGTCGGGTGGTGGTTGCGCGCGCAGAAAACTCCCATTAAAATTTAAAAAAAAAAACATTCCAAGATCGTGCCGGGATTCGAACCAGGGTTGGTCGACAGCGGCAAACATAGCATGACGCTTTAGACCATTCGACCACACAGCCGGTTGACGGCAAACGACCGATCAGTAGATTATATGTGCAGCTGGCCGAAGCGAACTGATTAAATAAAGGAGGACATAACTTTATTGCTGGCGACATGCGGGCCGTTTTATTTAGCTTAAT
>JAYJLZ010147867.1:0-12478 GCA_036873915.1 Tubulanus ruber | reverse complement strand
CTGGTATCATCAAAATATAGTTTGCTTATTTACTCAGAAATTGTATGTTTGGCGAGTTATTGCGTGAAAACCCATCACTAACTCCCATCGTTTACCTAAGCATTTTGTCGGCAATCCTTATGATATGTTTCTAAATGATAAATTGTAGAGATATTAAAAAAATGAAATACTACTACATACTACACCCGCATGCTATGAGACAACCTTCTTTGTCGTACGTCTTCTTTGTTAATCTCCAGTTACAGCATTTTGGACATGACGCTCTCCAAATACATGCTGCAGTTAAGAAAATAAAATCAGTGGCACATATAATTACTTGTACTAACGAAACCGACTATAGTCAAATTTAGTCCAACCGAATTAAATTTAAACGAAATACTCGTTTATGACGAAGTGATCAGCAGATTCAGCCAACATTCCTTTAAAGGCACTATTAATTATCAACCAGTTACATCGAAATGGAGAATAGAATAGTTTTTATTGTACTTTTTACGCTCTAACGAGCCAATGCGTACAAGAATACAAAAACTACATAGAAAACAAATAAACAAATAGACTATGGTTAACAAAAAACATAAAAGTAAAACTTATACACGTAAAACGCAAAGCTGTTTAAACAAATAAATCCCCTCTCCCCTGAGACATATGAACATTGTGCCCTCTTCTAATTTGAGTATGTCACATTCTTCTAATCGATATTTTTATTTTGGACGGGTTTTCATTTGTTGTCAATTAGAGACTATATTATCATGTTAACCAACACCTGTGATTGGTTTATGGGTCTGTTCACGTTAAGGTGCCCACTTTAGCATTAACGGTTTGCAGGCCTAGCAAAAAGAGCCTTCTTGTAGCACAGGCTTAATTTTTGCATAAGAGTAAAGTTTGACCAAATGTCTATCTACCATAGCATAACCAAGTTTTTGCTGGTTTCTTTTCAGTTGGTGGCGGTTTCATAAACACTCAAAAGTTAACGGAAAAAGTTCCGTTTATTGCACTTAGCATCAGGGGCGGATCCAGACCGTCTTGGTCGTCTTGTAAAAGACTGTCGTGACTTTGGTATGAGGCGCTTATGGGACATTATATTTTCCGCGTACGTTCGAGATTTTTTCCGCGTACGTTCGAGTTATGGCATTCGAGATTTTTCCGCGTACGTTCGAGATTTTTTCCGCGTACGTTCGAGTTTTTTTCCGCGTACGTTCGAGTTATGGCATTCGAGATTTAAATGGTTCGAGAAAGTAAATGGACTCATACTTGAATAATGGTTAATGCTTTAAAGATTTTGAACATAAGAATGGTGTAACTGTGAGTTGTAGTATGTTAACAAAGTGGTGATGTCCGAAACGGGGTTGACCGACAAAAATAATTCAAATCCTATCAACCATAAAACCTTTTCTATGGAGGTATAGGTACTACTACCAGTAAACAATAAAATACATATGTTAAGGGAATTTTGCTCAATGCTGGGATATACTACAAAAACTTTTAGAAAACTTTATTTTTAATTAAAAGAACCACAGAATTTATAATTGTCGACCAATTTACACCAGATTTGGCCAAATGATACTTTTTGATGTTTCTGTTAGTCCCAACTAAAAAAAACATATTCCTGATAGATTTGTTCATAATTTTTGGGCTTAAACTTGAAAAGAAAATTACAATTTTCTTATAAAGCTGTTAAGCTTTTACCTAAAATTTTACAAAATCCAATTTCGAACAAGCTCCGATAGTTGTTGTTCCTGTAAATATAAGTAAATAGGTCTCCAAAATTGTGCATTACTAAGCAAATAAAACTACTTCAAAAATTGCTACCTGTGGAAACACAAAGTGGGCTCCTTAACGTGAACGGACCATTATACAAACTTATACAAGCTTTCATTCTGTGTTTTGAGAATACTTTTAAAAACTTCTAAGTACTGAAAAGCCGACAAAAAATTACATGACACCAACATGGGTCAATTGTAAAGATATTTCCACCAAAATATTTTCATTTGAACTAGTATCAATTACCATATACAAGTTATAATTTGTAGCTTTTCTGGACATTAAATTTAACTTGAGATTTTGAAGTCCCTTCGGGGGGTTGTTTCAGCCTAAAATTCCTAAAATTGGGATTTTCAAAAAAGACTTTGAATTCCGACAAAGAATACACCCTAACTGGTATCATTAAAATATTGTTTGCTTATTTACTCAGAAATTGTATATTTGGCGAGTTATTGCGTGAAAACCCCATCACTAACTCCCATCGTTTACATAAAATAAGCATTTTGTCGGCAATCCTTATATTATGTCTCGTAATGATAAATTGTTGAGATATTGAAAAAATGAAATACTACTACATACCTCTACACGAGCATTTTAGGAGACAACCGTTTTTGTCGTAACTCCTTATTATTCCCCATTTACAGCATTTTGGACATGGTGCTGGAATGCATTCTGAAGAAAATAAAATCAGTGGCACATATAATTACTTGTACTAACTTAGTTCAAAAGCTAACAGAAGCTTAGTGAAACCAGATCGACTATAGTCAAATTTAGTCCAACAGAATTAAATTGAAACGAAATACTCGTTTATAACGAAGTGAACAGGAGATTCAGTCTGGTCAATCATTTTATGATTACCAGGAACAAATGTTTTTGCATTTCCTGCTGCGCCCTATGATCGACACATTTTCGCCTCAATCTATTGGTAACTGATCATTGAATATAATAGCACCTACCTACAACTTCTCTAGTAAGAGGTCTGCTTTTTTGCGGTTGTAGGCTGCAAATGTGACCACCGCAAACAAGATTATTAGAGATAATAAAACGGTCATTTTGTAGTAATTTGGACAAGATTGTTGTACAATGCGAGAGTGATATATGAAATTAAATTTCAAATGATATATATTCCGTCACAGTCTAAATTTAAGGTGGGCGTTACAAGTTACAGCGATCATTTAAAATTTACCAAATCAATAGTGGTTTTAAGGTGGCATTAAGCCTTTAACTCGAATTTTAACAACCTCTTTAAATACTATTTAAATACTGATAAAAACATCATGGATAAAGAAAGAAACGAAAAAGAAAAAATCTCTAGGGCCGATTTTCCCACGGTCCGGGGAACGCGGAAGGGAAAACTTCTAAGTCCTGAAAATCCGACAAAAATAACATGACACCAAAGATATTTCCACCGAAATATTTTCATTTGACGTAGAATCAATTACTATAAATTAGAATCTTTTAGCTTTTCTGGTCATTGAATTTTACGGGATATTTTGAAGTCCCTTTGGGGATCTTTTCTGCCTAAAAATCCTAAAATTAGGATTTTCACAAAAGACATTGAATTCCGACAAAGAATACCGCTAAATGGTATCATCCAAATATAGTTGCTTATTTACTCAGAAATTGTATGTTTGTCGAGTTATTGCATGAAAACCCACCACTAACTCCCATCGTTTACATAAAATAAGCATTTTGTCAGCAATCCTTATAATATTATGTTTCTTAATGATAAATTGTACAGATATTAAAAAAATTAAATATTATTACATACCTCTACACGAGCATTTTAGGAGACAACCGTCTAAGTCGTACTTCTTTATCATTCCCCATTTAGAGCATATTTTTGGACATGGCGCTGGAATGCATTTTGCAGGTTCTAAGAAAATAAAATCAGTGGCACATATAATTATTTGAACTTACTTAGTTCAAAAGCTAACAAAATCTTAGTGAAACCAGATCTACTATAGTAAAATTTAGTCCAACCGAATTAAATTTAAACGAAATACTCGATTACAACGAAGTGATCAGCAGATTCATCCAACATTCCTTTAAATGCACTATTAATTATCAACCAGTTTCATCGAAATGAAGATTACGTAATGCTGTTTAAACAAATAAATCTTCTCTCCTCTGAGACATATGTTTCCCATTCGACCTGGACATTCTGCTACTTAAGGAAGATAGCTGTGCCCTCTTCTAATTTGAGTATGTCACATTCTTCTTATCGATCGATTTTACTTTTGGACAGGGATTGGTTTATGCAAACTTATACAAGCTTTCATCCTGTGTTTTGAGATCATTCTGCTACAACTGAAGAAGGTCACATTTTCTTCAGTTGATTATTCATTAGTTTTGTAGCTAGTATCTCTACTATCCCCTATTCGTGTGGTCAACCATTTTATGATTCTCAGGAACCAATGTTATGGCAATTCTTGCTGTTCCCTAATGATCGACAATTTTTCGCCTAATCTATTGCAGGGGCGGATCCAGGGGGGTGCACGGGGGTATTAAAATTTTGATGTGCCCTTTTCAAAAAGCACCAAAATTTCTTTTAATCAATCATACTTTTTAAAATTAAATAAAATACAAAACTTGGAAAATTAATCTTTGCAAGTGCCAATTTTCAAAAACCTTCTCCGACCCCTGGTAGTTTGGTGTCGAAGGTGCTTTTGATGCTGCACCCCCCTAAGTTAATTCCTTTATCCGCCCCTGCGTTGGTAACTGAAATATATATATATAAATAGCACCTACCTACAACTTCTCTAGTAAGAGGTCTTTTTTTACGTTTGTACATAATATGAACACCGCAAAGAAGATTATTAGAAATCCAAACTTCATATTCTATAGTATTTGTCACGGTAGACAGTTTGTTACACTGGAGTATTTTTTGCACGAAGGTTCGTAATCCAACCGCTGGGTGTCGGGCTAATCGATGTTTTCGACAATTTTCGACGCAACACTGGTCGGGGAAATCCCAAGTCGAATCATGGATGAGATACTTACAACATTAAACCTCGATCACCTAATCAACAAATTTCATTACGAGAATGTAAGACAATCCGAACGCATAGTCAAGAATTGTTAGTATCTCATCCTTGATTCGACTTGGAATTACTTATAGTCTGCTGTCAGATCATTAAAACCAAGTATAGTAGTTATTGTGAAGTCTGTTTATTTAGTGAAATTTCCACTTTTAAAAAGGTCACTTTGTTAGTATTTTGGACAAGATTGTTGTACAATGCGTGAGTGATATTTGAAATTAAATTTCAAATGATAAATATTCCGTCACAGTCTAAATTTAAGGTGGGCGTCAATGGTGGTAAGGTGGCATAAAGCCTTTAACTCGAATTTTAACAACCACTTTAAATACTTTTAAATAGTGATAGAAACATCATGGAAAAAGAAAACAACGAAAAAGAAAAAACCTTCAGGGCCCGATTTTCCCACTGTCCTGGGAACGCGGAAGGGAAAACTTCTAAGTCCTGAAAAGCCGAGAAAAATTAAATGACACCAACAAGGGTATCACCAAGTGACACAAATTCCTAAAATTTAGATTTTTTTAAAAAGACTTTGAATTCCGACAAAGAATACCCCCTAACTGGTATCATCAAAATATAGTTTGCTTATTTACTCAGACCAGGGAGGTCTCCCACCTTCCTGCTCAGACATTGATGTATGTTTGGCGAGTTATTGCGTGAAAACCCATCACTAACTCCCATCGTTAACATAAAATAAGCATTTTGTCAGCAATCCTTATAATATGTTATAATAAATTGTACTGATATTAATGCAATGAAATACTACTACATACCTTTACACCAGCATTTCAGGATACAACCGTTTAAGTCGTTCTTCGTTATTAATCCCCAGTTACAGCATTGTGGATATTCCACTATAGGGCATGGTTCTAAGAAAATAAAATCAGTGGCACATATAATTACTTGTACTAACTTAGTTCAAAAGCTAACAAAAGCTTGGTGAAACCAGATCGATTTTAATCAAATTTAGTCCAACCGAATTAAAATTAAACGAAATACTCGTTTATAACGAAGTGATCAGCAGATTCAGCCAACATTCCTTTTAAGGCACTATTAATTATCAACCAGAAGAAACGTGAAGCCAGATATTATGTATACAGACCTGAATGAATTGTCTTGAATCCGACGGTTAATGGAAAGTGGGAGGTTAAAATTAGTGCTGTGGTGTAGCGGCATTAATAACTCGCGACCGCTACACTACAGCTTTGACTTTTAGTGAACATGATGAGTAATTGCGAATTGTAACAATGGATAGTATAGCCATAGCTATGAGTCAACTGATGTTACTTGTTACTTGGATGAGACCAAATGTCTGTAAACAGCAGGAACAGCTTGGAACGAAATGGAGATTACGCAATGCTGTTTAAACAAATAAATCTTCACTCCCCTGAGACATATTTTTCTTATCGATAGATTTTCCTTTTTGGACGGGTTTTCCTTTGTTGTCAATCGAGACTATATTATCATGTTAACCAACACCTGGGATTGGTTTATATAAACTTATACAAGCTTTCATCCTGTGTTTTGAGAACATTCTGCTACAACGAAGTAGGTAACATTTTAATCAGTTGATCATTCATTAGTTTTTGTAGCTCGGTAGTATGTCTACTATCCCCTATTCGTGTGGTCTACCATTTTACGATTCTCAGGAGGCAATGTTTTGGCAAATCTTGCTGCGCCCCATGATCAACAAATTTTCGACTCATCTTTTGGTAACTGATCCTTAAATATAATAGCACCTACCTACAACTTCTGCAAAACAAGATCTGTATTTTTGCGGTTGTACATGACCGCATTGTGTGACCACCGCAAAGTAGATTATTAGAAATCCAAACTTTATATTCATCCTGTAAATATAATACTTTATAGAGTTGCTTCATAATAGATATCCTACAACGCGTTGAGTTCATTTTACTTTGTACAAATAAGGCATATTCAGTTATTTGCACCAGGAATTGCTTAATGATAAACTATTTGAAGAATTAAAGTCACTGCACGGTGAAGTAGAGTATTTTTAATTCTGATTATCATATCATCTTAATGTGATCTGAATAATGATACAAGCTTACCTTACTTTACAATTCAGCTAGCAAATATTCTCCTTTTCTTCTTCCTGTTTGTGTTTTTCGTCTAAATGGCAGACAGATAATAATCATCAGCTGTGGTCCGTATCTTTTATAGAAGTATATTACTAAGATGAGGATTATATTATTATTATTATTAATATTAATATCGCTTTCGTTTGTTCATATTAATGACTTTATCATGAATATAAATATTTATTCCTGATAGTTATATGATGTGAAATGGCCTAAAACCCTTGTACAGGAGATTAAGAGATTAATAGATTAAGTTGAGCATTAGATAAGCATATTTTATTAATAAGATGAAGCGTTATTACCATATACAATTTAATTATATTGTTTATGAAACACCTGGTTTATGAGAAATTGTAGACGTTGACTATTAAAATATAAATGAATATGTTTAAACAAATTAATAATTATTTATTGTGTCGTGTTATAACCCAACTACGTCACAGAAACAGTTTCCTCAGTCTACCATTTTTATATTAATTCTTTATACGATACCGGTACATGGTTCTTATCGGACTTAAAATCCCATTGAATTCTGGGAATCCATTTTTTAGGGGAGAAAAACCATGAAATTTCGACATATCTCTGAAACTCTCAACAACACCCTAAAATTCTGAATATATGCCGTCTAAAGTAAATTTATAAAAGCCAGATCACTCATTCTAAACATACATGTTTAGAGCACTTACGCTCTTTTCCAACTCCCTGGTTTAAGATAAAAGGTCGGCTTAATAAATTATGTTAGATGATGTGAGATGCAGACTGCATAATGTTGTGCTTAATGTTAATGTTAATTAACTAATTTGAGGGCCATCTTTCACGAGTCATGAATATAAACCTCTTTTGACCGCTTCTGGAAAACATCAAGACCAAAACGCCAGTTTTAAAATAGTGTCGTTTCGTATAGTTGCTTATAATTCGTTTAGAGACCAGAGCCGATTATTTCTTTTTTGGCCTAACATTGTATTCTCAAATACAATTCTAAATAGTGATGTAAAATAGATAAACTAGAGACTAATTTCCAATACTTCACTTGAAGAGCCCTACTTTGTACTAGGTGAAAAATGAAACGCGGATTTAAGCAATAATTATGAGATACAAAAAAAACGGATTTCTTTTAAACATACACGTATTTATTTCACGCTGAAGGCTTGAGATGGAATAAACTCGAAGCAGCTGTTATGTTTGCTCAAAAACTCCCTCCGGTAAATTAAGCTTGAAATGGAATAAATGAATTTTGTGTGTAAATGTAAATATTTAAATGCAGTATATAGCTACGTGTGTGTGCGTGAATGAGCAGGTTATCAGTTTTGTATAGGCCCAATCAATGCCTCTCTGATTACCTTACATCTTATATTACTACATTAAATATACATTCATTACATGTATTAATTTAATTTTGTTAAATAAATTTCAATTTCAATTTCAACCCTTTAGTCATTAATATTTAACATTTTATCTGTTATAAGAGGGAATTGAAATGGTAAAAATTTTAGGAATCATTTTTTAGGAAAGACTACCGAAGCCTAAATATAGAAGTGGGGTTTTTAGGACTTTAATATCATTATAAAAAAAAAACGATATTACGATAATAAATTTTGTGAAAAGTCGTTTCTCGGGTGAAAAACAATTTCTTTTGTATTTCGATTTAATTTTTAATATATTTTGAAACAATAAAAGAAGTACTGATGGACTATTATGTTAACAAATAATAGATTTTATAAGATAATAAATTGTGCATTTTGACTGATTTGGCATGGGATTGTCATATTGTAAATGTTTAAGATTTAAATTGACACTCATATTCTGTAGAATTCCACTTAATATGTTTTCCATAAAATGTTTCCATATCGAGCAGAGGTAATATATAATCACATATATGCAACAAAAACAATACTCTTTTGCATCCAATTTTAATACATAAAGACACAAATAAATTCATAAACTGCAATTGCTAGTTTGGGGTCCGTTATTCCGTAATTGTAGACATGTTTTCTCGAAACTACCGGTCACCTGAAATGTATTTCATATACACGTTAGTTGTGCTGTATACGTTTCTGACAAAATAACAAAATATTACATATTCAATAATACCTAATTCATAGTTAAAATGTAAGAGTGAATATATAGGTACTGGGTAAAGTATTATTTATACAGTGAATATCGGTATCGGGTAATAAATATCTTTAACTGTATAAATGTACATTGGGCCTTTCATAAAGTACGTAGCCTACGCTCCCAATTCCCGATTCCCTTCATCTCAAAACGAGCAACTAATTTCAATCATCGAAAGATTAAAAAGAATGCAAATACGGTATAAATATCGGGTTGAATTCAAAATACAAACTGCGTTCACCAAGCGTCGAACTCAAATTTGTGCAATAATGTAGGTAAAGAACTTGCATGGCTCATAAAATGTGAAAAGAAATACGTCACAGTCTACATTAAATGATTTATCTTATATTAACATTTTTTCATTAAAGTTACATACGTCTACACTTGCATCTTCGACATAAGTGATTATATTTTCCTGTATGTAATGCCTGTATTGAAAAAAAACATGACCATTGTTACACTATGTATTTTTTTCATTAAGGACAATTTGTTACACTGGGTGTCGCGCTTATCGATGTTTTCGACGATTTTCGACGCAACACTCGTCGTGGAAATCCAAAGTCGAATCCTAGATGAGATACTTACAACGTTAAACCTCGATCACCTAATCGACAAATTTCATTACGAGAATTTAAAACAACCCAAAAGTCAAGAATTGTTAGTATCTCATCCATGATTCGACTTGGGATTACTAATAGTCTGCAGTCAGATCATTAAAACCAAGTACAGTAGTTATTGTGAAGTCCGTTTATTTAGTGAAATATCCACTAATAAAAATGTCACTTTGTAGTATTTTGGACAAAATTGTTGTACAATGCGAGAATGATATTTGAAATTAAATTTCAAATGATGAATATTCCGTCACAGTCTAAATATAAGGTGGGCGTTAGTGGTGGTAAGGTGACATAAAACATTTAACTCGAATTTTAACAACCTCTTTAAATACTTTTTAAATAAGGATAAAAACATCATGGAAAAAGAAAGAAACGAAAAAGAAAAATAATATCAAGGGTCGATTTTTCCACGGTCCGGGAAACGCGGTAGGGAAAACTTCTAAGTCCTGAAAAACCGACAAAAAATTAAACGACACCAACAAGGGTCAATTGTAAAGATATTTCCAGCGAATATTTTCATTTGAAGTAGAATCAATTACTATTGAATTTTACGGAAGATTTTGAAGTCCCTTCGGGGGATCGTTTCAGCCTAAAAATCCTAAAATTAGGATTTTCAAAAAATAATACCCCCTAACTGGTATCATCAAAATATAGTTTGCTTATTTACTCAGAAATTGTATGTTTGGCGAGTTATTGTGTGAATTCCCATCGTTTACATAAAATAAGCATTTTGTTAGAAATCCTTATAATATGTTTCTTAATGATAAATTGTAAAGATATTAAAAAATGAAATACTACTATACATACCACTACACCAGCATTTTATGAGACAACCTTTTTTGTCGTACACCCTCCTTAATAATGGCCAGCTACAGCATTTTGGGCATAGGGCCGGAATGCAATCTTCAGAGTCTAAGAAAATAAAATCTGTGGCACATATAATTACTTGTACTAACAGCTTTTCTGGACATTAAATTTTACTGGAGATTTTGAAGTCCCTTCGGGAGGTTGTTTCAGTCTTATTATCCTAAAATTAGGATTTTCAAAGAAGAATTTAAATTCCGACAAAGAATACTAACTGGTATCATCAAAATATATAGTTTGCGTATTTACTCAGAAATTGTATCTTTGGCGAGTTATTGCGTGAAAACCCATCACTAACTCCCATCGTTTACATAAAATAAGGATTTTGTCGGCAATCATTATAATATGTCTTTTAATGATAAATTGTAGAGATATTAAAACATGAAATTCTACTACATACCTCTACACGAGCATTTTATGAGACAACCGTTTTTGTCGTAACTCCTTATTATTCCCCATTTACAGCATTTTGGACATGGTACTGGAATGCATTCTGAAGAAAATAAAATCAGTGGCACATATAATTACTTGTACTAACTTAGTTCAAAAGCTAACAAAAGCATAATGAAACCAGATCGACTATAGTAAAATTTAGTCCAACCGGACTTAAATTTAAACGAAACACTCGTTTATAACGAAGTGATCAGCAGATTTAGCCAACATTCCTTAAAATGCACTATTAATTATCAACCAGTTACATCGAAATGGAGATTACGTTATGCTGTTTAAACAAATAAATCTCCTCTCCCCTGAAACATATGTTTCCCATTCGACCTGAACATTCTGCTACTTAAGGAAGATAGCTGTGCCCTCTTCTAATTTGAGTATATCACATTCTTCTAATCGATAAATTTTTATTTTGGACGGGTTTTCCTTTTTTGACAATCGAGACTATATTATCATGGTAACCAACACCTGGGATTGGTTTATACAAACTTATACAAGCTTTTATCACTACTATAGCCGCTATTTGTCTGGTCAATCATTTTATGATTACCAGGAACAAATGTTTTGGCAATTCTTGCTCCTCCCTAATGATCGACAAATTTTGCCTAATCTATTGGTAACTTATATTAATAGCACCTACCTACAACTTCTCTAGTAAGAGGTTTTTTGCGGTTGTACATAATGTGACCACCGCAAACAAGATTATTAGAAATCCAAACATCATATTCAATTGTATTTGTCACGGTGGACAGTTTGTTACACAGATGTCTCTCCCACCTCCCTGCACAGAAGTAATTTTTGCACGAAGGTTCGTAATCCAACCGCTGGGTGTCGCGCTAATCGATGATTTCGACAATTTTCGACGCAACACTCGTCGGGGAAATCCCAAGTCGAATCATGGATGAGATACCTCGATCACCTGATCGCCAAATTTCGTTACGAGAATGTAAGACAAGCCAAACGCATAGAATTGTAAGTATCTCATCCAAGATTCGACTTGGGATTACTTATAGTCTGCTGTCAGATCATTAAAACCAAGTACAGTAAATATTATGAAGTCTGTTTATTTAGTGAAATATTCACTAATCAAACGGTTATTTTGTAGTATTTCGGACAATATTGTTGTACAATGCGATTATGATATTTTAAATTAAATTTCAAATTATAAATATTCCGTCACAGTCTAAATTTAAGGTGGGTGTAACAAGTTACAGCGAACATTTAAAATTAACCAAATCAATAGTGGTTTTTAAGGTGGCATAAAACTCGAATTTAAACAACCTCTTTAAATACTATTTAAATAGTGTTAAAATCACCATGAATAAAGATAGAAACGAAAAAGAAAAAAGTCTCTAGGGCCGATTTCCCCACGGTCCGGGGAACGCGGTAGGGAATGCTTCTAAGTCATGAAATTCCGACAAAAATTACACGACACCAACAAGGGTCAATTGTAAAGATATATCCACCGAAATATTTTCATTTGAAGTAGGATCAATCATTACTATATAAAAATTAAGGGTTGGATCTACTGACCAACGGACTA
>JAYJLZ010147646.1:0-12495 GCA_036873915.1 Tubulanus ruber | reverse complement strand
TCGTGGCTGGCGTATATAGAATATCCATGATGCTTCTTCGTTGACGACTTGAAATTAAATGAGTCGAGCCTCCGGCAACCGCTTATGTATTGTTTGAAATATCTCTGCCCAAGCACGTTCGATGACGTATATTCAAATTGCCAATAGGAGAAAGGTATAACAATGGCAAAACTTCTTTGTTCAAACTATTACTGCCCAGACATGTTAGAAAATACACCGAAAATACCGCCATCTTGGATCACGTGATCGGCTGCCATTTTCGATAATTATTAATTCTTTGTTCTAGACGATAACGTCATTTCCGCCATCTTGGATCACGTGATCGGCTGTCAACTTTGATCGGCCATCTTGGATCGGCCATCTTGTATCGACCATCGTGAATCTGACATTTATTTATTTTTTGATCGGCCATCTTGGATCGCGTGTCAGGGCAGCCATCTTGGATCCGCCATCTTGGATCACGTGACAGGCGGCCATCTTTGATCCTTCTTAAAACAATAGGCCATTGTTCTATAAACAACAAGGGGGCCGACCCACCATTGTTCTTAGAACAATAGACATGTCAATCAACGTCACGTGGCCGTGACTAATTTAAAACAATAGACCTGTCAATCACATAACAATAGGCTATTGTTCTAGAACAATAGCCTATTGTTTCTCAACAAACCACGTGACATTCCCACTTACCCACACTCTACCCACACTCCTCATCTCACCTGTCTGAACGTACCCTATTAACTACTAACTGGAAAGGCAGTACTTTAAAGACTAACTAACATTTTAATGTCACGAGCTTTCGCTGATAGTGAGCTTTTGCTGATAGTGATGAAGCTGTTATATACTATCAGCGAAAGCTCGTGACATTAAAATGTTAGTTAGTCTTTAAAGTATTGCCTTTCCAGTTATTTCTATTTTTTACCTTGACCTTCAAGGTTAGTTATATTACATTTAGCAACACAAAATGGCCCCAAAACTCAATGACTAACCTCTGCTTACGTCATGCATGAACAAAAATGATACCTCGTAATGGGCAGACATACAATGAATATGTGATTTTTTACCTTGACTATTGCATAAACCAACAAGAAATGCCTCATAACTCAACAACATTATTATCCCATTCCCATTCGTTAGTATGATACAGAGAGAGCCTGGTTCCAGTCACTTTGGAGGATGATTTTATCCACAAATTCAATACCCCAGTAATAAATAATTTGACTACATGTACAGAATAAAATAAATATATTTAAAAATAGTGCTAAAATCGTCGATCCGCGTTGGGGTTTCCATTTTCTTGTGTGTGACGTGCCCCATCTGGCCGCATATAATCAAAATTTAACCATTATTCATAATACAGTGTACATAATGACATCTAAGTGGGCTAGGTACAACCTTGTTTTGCGTAGTCCTTGATCTCTGGCGTAAGAGTTCTTTCTCAGTTCGTATTTACTGTCCTTTCGTATTCACCCGCCACCTTATTGTTGGTAATCTGGCAACTGACATGTTTAAAAAAAGTTAACCAATTTATAATTATACTATTTATACCCCTATATAAACTGATGTTTTCAGTCTTTATTTGATTCTGGTCCTAGAGATATAGCCATTTGAAAATTATCTATATTTCTACAGTTCCTCCAGTTTTCATAAATTGGTCAAAGTTCATGCCTACCATTATATGGGCATATTTATGACACCACAAACAGAACTGATTTTAATTAGTATTCTTTGTATCCATTTTTCTGTTAAACCAATTCAGTAATGAAATCAATTCGTTTTCATAAACACTAAATAAATTAATATGGAGTTATATGGTGCTATTATGCTTTTCACTGTTGCTCAATGCGGAAAAGTGTGCAATGGCTACGAACATAAAAAATCCCAGAAACCACAATGATTGAATTGGTTTAACAGATACAAAGAATACTAGTTAATGCCTACATCATTAATATATCAATCTAATGATTTGTGATATATTTGAGGTAATTGTAGCAATAATTGGCAGAAAAATGCAAATAACGGTTTGGTTACCATAGTAATAATTTTAACTGTTTGCGAAATTTTGCAGCTGAAATTCTCAATGTATAATGATACAAATTTTCACTACTAGGAAAGAAAATATAAGATTTCCTATTGGTTTCAAATTAATTAACAAAAATAAAAATTCATTATTCATTTTATTCAATATTTATCTATTGTATTAGTTCTGTTGATGATGTCATAGACATGCCCTTGGCAAGCACAGATTATGATAAACACAGATATATTTCAAAACAGTGCATATTTTCAAATAGCTAAAATAAACTAAACACATCTGTACTTCTAGGGAATGGGATAAGCATAAAAGTGACCAATAGTTGAAAAGCATGTCAGTTGCCCTTTAAAGTGCAGTATTTTACAGTAAAAATTACATTTTATTCTAGGGAAAATTGTTTTTACTATAGTGTTTAATTATTTGGTTAACTGCTGTTGCTGTGGTTTCTATTATTTCAACTTAAGTTTATACTGTAGCTTTTTTTATTTGGAAAAAGAATGTCAAATTTATTAATAACTACCCTGTATCCCCTTATTAGAATGAGTGTAACTACATTAATTATGTGAACATGAGTAACGTAAAATAGTACAGTTGCTAATATTTTTTGAAAGATTATGGCTGAAATGTTGCTGAATGAAACACAGAGGACTCAAGATTGTCTGGTGAGTATTTGCATTGTATTCATAGTCTTTTTGACGTTTCGATATAATAAGTGAGAGACATTTAGTTATGGTTGCGAAATGGTTGTAAATAAATTATAGTTCTACAGTTATGGTGAGTTTTTCTGTATACAACATGTATTTTTTTAACAAATGGTTGTCGAAAGGTCATAAGGGTATTTCCAATTTCCCGACAAGTAGCTAAAATGTTGTTGATGTTAAAAATTTCTCGGCGGTAATTTTTCGCGCATCCAGATTTAAAGACATATTTGCAACAGGATATTTTCGCGAAGCAAGCACAATTTGTTTCATAAGACAATATTTCTGTTACTACCCACTCTCGGTTCCTATGGCTTCAGTGCAGGTGTCAACAACTTTATGAGTCTTGCAATTAACGAAACAAACTAACGAAAATTTATTAGGAACAAACCTGAATGTTATTCTAACGATCATAATAAACCGCACCAAACTTTTTCAAGCTGTCACAAAATGGTCTACACCGCGTTTCTAACCTATTTATAGTTTTCCCAGAATTTTCTTTGTTCTGGACAGTCCTGCAGTACGCGTTCTCACTTCTCGCCGAGCCAAGATTAAGGGAGTACCTGTTTAGTTATCTCTTTACTATTTCTGTCTTTCTTGTCTGATGAAGCACTTTTGCAGCGGTCAATGTACTTGTGCGAAACGTTTCATTTTAATTTACAGTTTATTTCAGCTTTTACCTGTTTCTTTTTAACTGGTATATTATTGATTTGCCAGTCTGTAAATCAGTACAACTATTCTAGCTTTATTAACTTCCACTTTAATAGTTACTTTCTACAGTCATCTCCCGATATACCGCCACCCCCGCCTATCGCCAGATTTTCTGAATGTACGGAACATTTAGTATCAAATGAATAGAGGATTTCCCCGATATAATGCCCCCCGCTTACCGCCACCGCCATCACATTTTTCTAGTACATTTCTATATAAATACATTGTAGAATACCCCGATGTACCGCCAACGGAAAATTTTGGAGTAACGTAGTTTTTTAGGGGCACAACGTGTAAATGAAATGTATAATCAATAACCGGTATCCATATAAACACTACCAGTGTATAGTAGGCCTACAGTAATATATCGTTTAATCATTGATAATGGCGCCGACTTCAACCCGCATAAGTTTGAATGTTAAAAGCAAAAGTGAAATATGCGATTTTGCAAACAAGAACAAAGACAAGTCGCAGCAGGACATTGCTAACCATTTCACTAATTTATGGGGGAAAGAAATTAAACGTCGGACAATAGGTGACATTCTGCAAACACCTGAGAAGTGGAAGCAAGATCTACACAGATCGGATGTAAAACGTTGTAAAGGTGCCAGATATGATAAATTAGAGTAGGCCCTATTCCTTTGGTTTAGCTCCCTACATGAGGTACACAACCAGCGGCTTCTTGTAATGATTTAATGGTTCCCAAAATAGATATATAACAAAATAGATACTTTATTAAAGAAATGTATTGCCTACTAACGCTTAAAATGATAAAATATGACAAGGAATGATAATATTACAGTATTAAATAGTTGACGTATTGTTAATGAGTAAACCCCGATATACCGCCAAAATCGTTCTGCACCGATGTTGGCGGTATATCGGGGGATGACTGTAGTTATTAGAAACTTCTCACTACGAATGTGAAATATGGATTTGTGATTGTGATTGACATGAATTTGATAGACATGAATTTGATATAAATAGATGTAATATTTTTAAAAGGCTGATATCTTGAGGGATTCAACATATGGAGAGCTAATGAAATATCAGAATAAGGAGGCAGGAAATTGGCCATCAGACGTTTACAAGGCTGTTATTACATTAGCCCAGAAATGTGTTAATACTGTTAAGAAAAGGAGGCCCAATGTATCCACAATCTATGGAACGGTAAGTTAAATATGGATTACTATTATTATATTTAAATACAATGAAAGAGGTTTTAAAAAATATGAACCAACTTCTAACCAATGCTTGTAATAAAAGAATTGTAACTTATGAGCAGTATGGTATATTTCACATCTAACTACTTGCCATAGCTTAGGCAAGATGTGACAAAATATTTAATTACCTAGGACAAATTGCATCTGTAATAAATATCTAAAGTGTAATAAGAAGGTAAATATATTCAGAATGTTTGTTAAAAATGTGCAGCTTTATATTTGGTGAAAGGGTCACAATAAGCAACCTTTAGCTAAGATGGCTACCTTTGATCGAGTATTATTGTGGTATATCAAAGTAGTTAGATATTTTATATTCAGGATTGTAGATCTTTCATGCAGTGATTAACATTATTATTTTGAATCTTTTCAAAATTATATTCTAAAACATGAATAATAAAGTTTTTCAAAATGTTGATATATTAACATAGAAAATCGCACCTTAATGATTTTTAAGATTCACAATATTAAGTATCGTAACTGTTACACTATGGAAATCCCTTAATAGAATGGTGGATTACGTGTAGTAAAACATAACGAACATCATATTATTACGGAAGCGTCCTGTGGATAATTTACTTTTCTCCATTTTTCCGCGAAAAAAAGTCGCTCTCGAATGTAATCTAATTTGCGTCGATTAGAATTTTATTCGGGACAAATCGACGCAAATTAAATTCTAATATCGAATATAATTTAATTTTCTCCATATATATACTTTTTTCCACTCTCGAATATAATTGAAATGAAAAAATTTAAACAGACATTTTTAAAGGAAAGACTATAATCAAACAGAGTGAATTATAAATCGCATGCACAATTTAAATTGTATTAGAAAATTTAACAATTTAAACTAAATATTTTTGTATGTTAAACGTGTCATCTATAGTAGTCCGGGAGCCGACTTCAGTTAATTAGCGAGGAATACCTACTATTAGTTTAATTTGATAGGTATGGATCTGAAAATAACTGAATCGTACGTCTGTCGTAAGTTTTTCCTGCTACTTTTCCCAGACAGAAGCCCCAAAGGCGCCATATCCTAGCCACATGTGTTTATTTACGTTTCGAGAGGAATGGCTGGAACGTATTGTTAATAACTTTTGTCGTAGAATATAAAATTATCAATTTTGGGGGGGTCAAAAATAGCCCTCCAATTCGAAGCTGTACATGCAGTGAGTTATCATATCTTATTATTAATGTTGTTTTATCAGGGTGGCAAAAGTGACCTCGTGTAAAATTTCCGGAAGATAACATATATCCATTATGTCACTTCATTATTCACGACAATCGGTGGCACTTATTGCCGTTGTAACCTAGGGGGGTCTAGTGGCATTCTTCCCAAGAATGTTTTGGAAAATCCAAGCCCTCAGGAGCCATTTCCGACACTTTTAAGAAAGAAATTCACTGAAATGTATGCAGAAAAATCCCACCATTAAGCTCTATGAAATGGTCGGAATTTCCGATTTCTGGATATATCCGGAAAACTTGCCACCCTGTTTTATTCAAGCAAACCAAAAATTAATTACAAAATAATCCTGTTATTCAAGCATGTCTAATCTTTGGAACATCTCTCAATTTGTAAAATAGCCCAAGTGGTAGGAGGGAGTAATTGGGTTTCCTATTCGTCGTCATCTTCATCGCTGTCACTACTAGTACTGTACTACTGTCACTACTCCACGGCGTGTCTGATTCGATAACATTAAATTCTACCTCATCACTGTCATCGTCACTTTCGTCTACGTCTCTTCTCCATATCCTGCGGCAAGATTGATGTCTATATGAACATTCTGTTGTCTCGACCATCGTCAATCTACCCATAGGACAGTGGATGAATTCCCTCTCCTGGAACATTAGTAATGACATGTCGCCACAATCTGGAGACGTAATTCACGCGAAAATTAGATGTTGTTCCAATAACCTTTGACATGGCACAATTTTGCAGATAAATATTGTTACAGAAGTTTTGTCTACAGTATATCTCTTGATATACTTAATGAATTGAGCGCATCAACAGAATTTTGGTCTGTCTCTAATTTTGTGTAATCACAGCCTGTTACGGCATGAGTAATAGGAAAAGTTTTGTTTCAGGCCCACTTTTTCAAAAACAGGTTTTTTGTTGTAAATCTAATACTTTTTATAATTATTGTTGTATTTTGACCCCTCCAAAACAAGAGTTTAGGTCGTAAATTTACAATTTCCTCCCTAAACTCTTGTTTTGGGGGCCAAAATACAACAATATAACAAAAATTATTAGGTTTTCAAAAAACCTGTTTTTGAAAAAAAGTTCCTGAAACAATACTTTTCCTATTACTACTAAACTTGTATAAACAATATTATCTGTAAATTATTAATGTTATTAATTGTTATTAAATACAAAAAACAACCTGAAAAATAAATACAACATTAAATACAACATTAAATTATACTTATTCTAAGAATATAAACTTAAATGGAAATTGTAATCTAAATAATATTTTTGATCCCTTACTATTTTTTAACTTATCAATAAATATATTATGTTGTTCTTTTGGTATTATATCATTTTCTTCTAGTGCTTGTTTCATAGAATTTTTATCCTTGTTAAAGAACAGTATTAAAAATCTAATATTCTCTCTAAAATCTTTTACTATAGAGTTATATTTCTGATTTAAAACCCAGGTTTATATTTACAATTAGTAAAAGTATTTAAATAGTATATGAAGAGTATGAAGATAATGAAAAGTTATATAATTTAATAATAATAATAAAATTTACTATATAATGTAATAAAATTTGTTATATAATGTAATACTAATAATACCACTACATTATACAGTAAATTTGATTATATTTTAATAATTATATAACTCTTCATATATATCTTCATACTCTTCATACTCTTCATACTATTCATATGTAAATAAAAAAGTAAATAAATGTTGATGATCGAATCCTATTAATTTATAATTAAATAAATGAACACAGATGTTACAGATTCTAATATAATTCCACATTCAATTAATAAGACTAAATTAAAATTATATTTAGAGAAGACAATAGAATTATATTTAGAGAAGACAATAGATCAACTTACAATAACCATAAAGTATAAAAAGAAAATATATCTAAAACATAAAATTGCTTATTATTCAATTTTAGTTGGTTCACTATTAACAGGAACAACAATTACTTTTCTATCAATATTCAGTCCTTTATCTCCAATTGCAATATCTATAGGTGCATAAGGTTTAACTTCTAGTATTTTAACTGGATTATCATCAAAATTCAACATTAAAAAGAATAAAGAAAAAATTAAATCAAATATAATAGAAATTAATAAATTAAAGAAATCATTAGATTATATTGTTAATTTAAATGGAGATATTACACCAGAAGAACAGGATAAATTATTAAAATAATTAATTATATTTATATTGTTAATTTAAATGGAGATATTACCCCAGAAGAACAGGATAAATTATTAAAAGAATTAATTGTATTCATATTTTAATTGTTCTTTACTTGGCGTATAATAATCAATTAATTTAGGTATTGATGATAAATTATATTTATGTTATTCTAATTCTATTGAATTATACAACAACATTGCTTCATCAACTGATTTAAAATCTCTATGAGATATATTTTCTTTACGTAATTTATTATTAATATAAGTTGAATAATTTGATCTTCTTTCATTAAATATTTTCATATCATTATTTAATTTTTCTACTGCTAAATTATGTCTTTTCTGTTCACTTAATGAATTATTTTTATATAATTGTTTAAATAAATAATAACCACCAGTAAAAGCCAGCGCATTAATTATTGCACTACAAATCACACTAACTACTACTGACGCCAATTATATAGGAGGAATATACTTCTTTTGTTCTAAATAACTTAATGTTTAATTACTTAAAGTTATCGATGCAGTTAATTTCAAAATAACATTTATATCAAATTTATCAATAGAATTAAAATTCACTCTAAATATTTGTTTTAATATCATTGAATAAGCTATTGTACCAACAGAAACTAACAATCCGTTATATATAGAGTTAATTATCCACTTTTCATCTGCCATTTATTTAGAATTAATTTCTGGTTTATTATCATTATTATTATTATTATTATTATTATTATCAACTTTTGTATCAGTAATCTCATCATCAATAAATATATCTTCAATATTATCTGTTAGATTATTATTATCATTTTTATTTTTATCTTTTTTATCTGATTTAAATCAGATCCATAACATAAACTTGGACCTACAGTAACATTCATTTATTTAACGAAATTTATTCTTTACATCTTACTACAATTTCATATAAAACAGGAAATCCGTTTAAATTAATTAATTTATTATTTTGATCTCTAATACATAAATTAATACTATTAAATCTTGGTCTATAATCACATTGGTCTATAATCACATTCTGATAAATTATAATTAACTTGTGTTCCAAAATTATTTGTACTTTTAAGTGGTTAAGCACATACAAGATTCGAATTAGTAGATGTATTATCAGTATTAGTTTTTACATAATTTCTATTACAATTAATTAAATTACAATAAACATAATAATGAGTAAATGGCATAAATTGTACAGTTGCAGTATTACTAGTAGTATTTGTAATATAAATTGGGTCAGTACTATTAAATAAAGATGCAATTGTTTTTTTAAACACCATTCTAAAAACAGCGTTCCCCGTACTTATTAAAACAAAGTTCACTAAATTAGTATTTTTCTTTTTTACAATATTAAATTAAAAATCAGTCAAATTATTGTATCTTTTAGCATGTAAATTAATTTCAAAACTTTCAACATTATATAACCCAGGAGTTAGATAAAAAACAGTCCACTTTTTTGTTTCAGAATTATGAATTCCTACATATTGTTCATCATCATCACCTTTTTTTACATTATAAAATGAATTACACAAACTTATATTTACAATTTTAAAATCAACACAATTACTATATTCGCTTTATAATTGAATTTTAGTATCATGAGAATTTCTCTTTGCTTCTTCTGATAATTTTTCTGAATGTATTAGAAATCTATATTCAGTCAATTTCTCCCCCATTTAAATGGCAAATAATTTCCCTAAAACATTTCAATACAATAAAATATAAATTATACTGTTCCAGCTATTCCATTTGGACAAAAACTAAGTTATGTAAATAAGGTATCTAAAGCATTAACATCATTAGATATTTATGTTATTGAAACACAAAGTTTTAACATTAGAATTGAAGATGTATTTAATCCATATTCAATTATTTGGACAAATCATGATGTGTATTAGTATTGGAGAGAAAAGTTTAGTATGAAATTTTGGCAAAATCAATTAAACTTTGCTGTTTGGTGTGCTACATCAGGGTGTGGTGTTAGTTGGAATGAATCTTCTTTACCATTAATTTAAAGTTTATTTAGATTTCATGTTTACTTTCAAATTAAATTAATATTAAACGAATTAGACTGTCCACTTCCAGGTGATAATGCATTTAATGGATTAAATAATAATATTAATTTAACTAAATATTTTGAAATTTGTAATGAATTCAATATTCCAAAATATACTGATTTTAGATATTGGATTATGTGGGCAGGAAATTTAGGTACACTTTATATTGCAGAAGCTGGGTTAAAACATGGTTGGGAACATTTTATTATTGAAAATAGTCAATAGTCAAGGATTTACTAAAGCTGGCATACAAAGAATAAATCAGTCAATTAGAACTTATTTAATTTGTGTATTAGGTTCACAAGTTGAAACTAGATCATCAATAATTGGGAATGATAATCCATCATTTGATACACAGAAACAATTTAAAGTCTTATTTAATGATATAATTAATAATGATAAAAATCAAAGTATTCCTGAAATGATTGTTAGATATCAAAATTATTTAGATAAATCACATGTTAGACTAAATTATTGTATCGGTCCTAATTTATTAATAATTCCTAATAATATGATTTTAAAATGGATAACATAGCTGGTTATTATAATTTAATTAAAACTGCATCTATTAATCAATAATTTGGTTTAAATGATATTAATCCTCAATTTGATATGGCCCCAAAAATAATGAGTGGTACATCAATTAAAAAATCATTATTAACAACAGAAACACAAACTATTGAACCTATTATTAAATCAAAAACAGATCACAATACAAATGAAAACATTAAAACAGATATAATTCAACATGAAATAATTACTAAAAATAAAGATATAGTTTCACATGAAAATATTAAATTAGCAATAACTGCAGTTGGAATATTAATTAGTGGAATTATCATTTTTAAATTTATATAAATGGCAGAAGGAGGAGAAGAATTTGAAATGGGTGATTTGAGCAATATTAGTAATATAAACAATTATTCATTAGATAATACAATTATTTCTGAAACTAATTATAATGAAATGGATGATAGTACCCCGTTTAATGATAGTTTTTCACGGTTATCAACTGTTCTTAAATCACATATAAACAATTTCAAAGATAAAAATGATGACTATAATAGTAATCTAGATAGAAGTTTATCCCATGATAGTATTTTTGACAAACAATTAGAAGAAAGATTAAATAAAGCACGTACAATACCAAATATTAGTTTACATGAAAAAGAATTAGCAATTAATAATAAACTTGATAAGGTAAAAAGTTATTTTGATAATGCTAATTTATTTTATGATAGAAAGAAATTAAAATATATAGCAACTGACTTAAAAAAAATAGATGGGGATGTTTATACAGTTATTTATAAAAATAATCATAATAATGATAATCTTACGTTATATTTAAAAATAAACACAGGACAAAAGATTAATAAAAGGGATTCCCTAATTAATCAAACAAATAAAACATATCTAATAAGTTATAATAATGAAACCCCACACGAAATCGATCCGGAAAACTATCATGATCAAAGAATAATAAAGAAATTAAAATTAGAAATACAAATTAATGAATTATATGATAAATTCGAAATACCAGAACCAATTCCTAGTACTAGTAAAACAGATAGACAACAAGTATTACCTAGAGGTGTAATTGATGTATCAGAACAAGAAATAAGAGAAAGTTTTATTAGTGATAAAGCAAAAAGGGAATTAAAAGGTTTATTGAAAGAAGATGATGGTTTTAATGAAGAATTATTACAAAGAGATCAAAAAATTGATTATTTAAAAGAAGAGTTAAATAAAATAAAACAAGATAAATCTGTCGATGAAGTGTGGTTAAGAAATAAAGTAAAAGAATTAGAGGAACAATTAGAATTTCAAACACGAGACAGAGATATGTTACTAAATGATAAACAAAATAGTATAGAAAGATTTAAAGAATTAATAAAACATTTGTTAATTAACCCAAATTCTGACATATCATTATACGATAGATTGAGAACGTTATTTAAATTAGGATTACCAATTGGTTTAATACTTACAGCGGTTTTAATGACTATTTCAACAATTGTTTTAGCTATTCTTAATTAATTAAAACCAACTAGTAATAACACACCAGGTAAACCACCTGATAAGAATTCAGTTAAAAATAAAATAAAAGATGGTTTGAAAAAGTTAGGAGAATACTTAAAAGAAATAGCTTAAAAATAAGCAATTGCTATTCCCGGTTTTATTGGTTCAATAATTAGTTTTTTTTTTACATCTGCAGCTAGTGTTTTAATGTTTGCCGCTGAACATATTTTATTATTTTTATTTGCTGTTGTAAGTACATTTGTATATAGTTAGATAAAATATGTAAAAAAAATAAATAATTTTTACTAAATAAATGGCAACCGGGATGTATTTAAATCCTTTAAGAAAACACAAAATATCTAAT
>JAYJLZ010147535.1:0-12497 GCA_036873915.1 Tubulanus ruber | reverse complement strand
ACTCACAGGCTAAAATTTAATTCTATCCTATTCCACATTTTTCAGGTTGTAGATGTGTCCGAGACATAACAGATACACCTGATCTTGTCCGACATGAATCGGCATTCTTCTCAGCGAAGTTATAGAGAGTAAAACAACAATGGACTGTGATAAAGGACTATCATATAATATATTGTTTACGGTTAATATAGTCGAAACATGATGATGATGATGATGATTCAAATTTTATAGAATTTTAGAGAAATTTATATATAATAATAATAATATATTTCATTTATAAAGCGCTTTCCATACACTTATCTCAAAGCAGTAATTAACAATACAATACAATAGTGTTATGTGTTAATTAAAATTACAATTTATATGCAACTCTGAAAAGATGCGTCTTAATCGAAGATTTAAAAGCAGTAAAATCAGTGATAGTACAAATATTTAATGGCAACCTATTCCATAAAATGGTGCAGAAATATAGAAAGATCTATCTCCATAAAATTTCTTTGTTATCCTATTTGGCTGAACTGTATGGCACTATGACCTTGTAGATGACGTGTCGGCACCCTAAAAGTGATCAGCACAGTGATGTATTATGGTGCCGTCGCGCAGTGTATGGTTTTAAAAGTGATGCAAAGAATAAAACCGGTAATTACTGTTCAACAAGTACTGTTGTGTATACATTATTTATGCAAAAATCAAGGCGTACCATGAAACATCTCTTATCTGTTTATTGTTGTGATTAAATGAACCATCGTTTTTATCGGATCATTTGAAACATCGTTTTACAGAAGCCAGTTTTTTTTATGTGCCAGGTAATAATACACGCATTATCAAAATGTGGGGTTTATGATATCGATTGAGTAAGTCATGGTGCTTATAGTATTAACAAAACGGGCATGGAGCAGAATCTGATTGCTTTGCTTTATAGATGTGTCAGTTGGCAAGGCTTGAAAATATTTTTCACCCTTGAAATCTATGTATTTTGCCTCTGACCACTTGAAATCCGAGGTATTAGTCTCTAACAAACATTTTGGTGCTTTCGTCATTAGGATGAATTTCGTCGTAGTAAATTCTGTAAGCTACGCAAGTGGCACGTTTATTATTACCTTATTTGTAACTGTCATGATGAATGTCGCTAATATTGGTTTGAAAAGTTTAGATTTAATTGAAATTTTAAAATTAAAATGTCTCCACTGTTATATAGATATTATATGACCTAAATTGCGTTTTTTTTTAAATAACTAGGCTAGCCTTTGTTGAATATCGACTTCTGTCGATGTGTGTGGTGGTAGTACAGTCGTACTCCATTGGTTTTCAAATGTTCTTTTCATTTCTATACAGTAGTAATAAATCAACTTGGGTGTTTATTGTTCGGTGCATCTTATTGTATGTTACAAATAACCCACCCTTGATTAGACAACAGGGCGAGTTGATTTATCACGAGAGAAATGTCAAAATTCTAAATATATAGTTGGCATACATTTACGAAACACGCTTAATGGGATACGTTTTAATTTTGCCAACGCAGGGCATTGTATTTTAATACTGATTTTCAGTATGGTAATCGGCATTCAGACGCAAATGCTGCATCAATAAATCTCAGATTTTTCAATAGAATTGTGAATTTTGTTAGAGGTTTTATGAATCAATCTTCATTTAAAATGATTGATTCTGCTGGGCCCATGGTACGCTATTTATTATTATTAGAATTTTATAACAATACTGTTATCCTGAATAAATTACTTATTTATGAATCAACGTTATTTGTAAAAATTTCGCAGGGTCTTTTAAAACACATTTTATGTGTGCAGTAGGTCTCCAATTCTGCTTGGATAAACTTGTGATCTACAGATATGCTGCAGCCTAGAATTGTCAGTAGAAACTTCTTCAATAAATGGAAAGACAAACTACCTTTGAATTTACTGTATTATATTTTATACCGTATACCGATATTAACATCTAATTATTTTACTATAGACAAACAAAAATAAAATTATAATATAAAAATAAATCTCTTTATAATAATGGACGGAATCGTCTTCAACTCAAAAAATGGTTCCAAGTGTACAACAGACACGGCACTTCCTGTCAAAAGATATACAGTAAGTGTGTACTACTAAAAATTTTTCCATAGTTTAAACACTAGATTACATAGACTTCAATTTTCCAAGGGTATTTTGGAATTTGGTAAGTTTCCTATACTGTAACTTCATGTACAGTTCTCTGTGGTATGAATTTTTTTGTATTTTTACAGTGTGTACCATTGTACACATGAATAACACATGAATGCACATGTTGACTAGATGGAATGTGCTAAATTTTACCATAGGCCTACTTTCATTATATCCAACATTTGTGTTTGAAAAAGGACTGCATGTCTGGGTTATCAACTGATCGACCATTTACACCAGCATACACTTCCATCAATAGTTTTGATTTGAATTTATCATCCAATATTTTTACGTATTTGTCCAGAATCGCTGAAATGTTAATAAGCACCTAAATTAATATTATGATAATTATCCTGTTTGAAAAATAAAATTAATCATTTCCTTAAAATGAAAAAATTCATGAATGAAACATATGAGCACAAATATCTATGTCACACTTGTACAAATGATACCAGAAATAAATTACGATTCTAGAACTTACCCAAGCCCATTATTTTACCCCATGCAATCATATTGGGTCCTAATCTAGGATCATCGTACTGTTCGTGCTTCACTAACAGACGGACAATTTCACCATGAATGTATGCATCATCAAATGAAGCAGTCTCTGATACTGGAAACTTGCTATAAACGTCAACCGCACCCAGTGGATCCTTGTCGATCAGCATTTCTGCCAGTTCAATGTACGCATCATGGACCTTAAATATAACATTTGCAATAATACTGATTCCACACAACACCAATAAAGTGGTTTGTTACAGCTGCACATAAATTTGATATTGTATGAAGATGAATTGATCAGCATCATTTTGAAACCAAGATGTGTCAATATTTATGGAAAATTACAAAACTGGTATGTGGACTGATGGCCATACATGTATCAGATTTATGATTAAATATTGGCATTCTTTACACATAATTACCTCTGGAGCCATAGCCATAAAGTGGTTTGTGACATCAATAATGTGCTGCACATAAATTTGATATTGTATGAAGATGAATTGATCAGCATCATTTTGAAACCAAGATGTGTCAATATTTATGGAAAATTACAAAACTGGTATGTGGACTGATGGCCATACATGTATCAGATATATGATTAAATATTGGCATTTAACACATAATTACCTCTGGAGCCATAGCCATGACCTCGTTGTAATATTTCTTGGCCTCTTCACGATGTTCTGGTTTCCGTGCCAATGCTCTTGCTAGTCCAAGGCGGGCTTGGTGAGTTTTCCTGTTAATTGGAACTTTTTTATTAGCCTGACTAGTTGGTTTTGCTGAAAATGGTAGAATTATACTGTACCAAGAGTTGTAAGCATTGACCCATATGCATTAAACTTCTACAATTAGACACTGTCTTAAAAAGGGAATATTATTCTTTATTACTACTATAAGCAAAAACTTTTGTTACATCTTCTCAAAGAATTTACTTCAGATAATAGGAGGCTGTGTTTATTTCGATAAGTATTCATATTACTGGGCTTTTACCTTCTTTTTCTTCAGTAGGTGTCGAATTTTCAGCAACTTTTGTAGCTGAAGCAGGCTTTGCAGTAGACTTAGCAGTAGCTGATGCTGGTTTACTAGTACCTCTTACAGGTGTAGCAGCTCCTCTCGCTGGCTGAAAATGGTTACACTATCTCTTGATTAGAGGTTTTTGTACCTTAACTAAACTACGTTACACGCATCATGCAGGTACGAACACAATTTTAAGACTATGTATTTACTAAGAAAGCTTAATTAGGTGAAAAAATATAGGTACATGTGTTATATTAGGTTTATTGCATAAAACATTGTGTTTATGTGGCATATCAAAATAAGGTATTATGGTACAGTAATAACTTCCAACAATGTGGCACCATACACTATTCTTTACTTCTAAAAATTGCCACTACCTAAAGCTAAAAGTTACAATAATGGAATACTGATGATTTGTCTAAATAAAAGATTTACCAAACGTTTAGTATTCCTACATTGTGATGATAAACTCACAATATTGTGTATGTAAAACAGGTGGATGTGATATGGTTTTCCAATTTTAGCAGCAGATGCTATGAATACAGTATAATCAAACTCATTTTACCTTAGCTGGGGCTTTAGCAGTTGTGGCTCCCCTGGAAGGGGTACCCCTAACAGGGACTCCACGTGCTGGTGCACCTTTTGCTTGTATTCCACGTACGGGTGCTACTCTGTTTCCAGGCCCACCTTGAAAAAAATAAAACTTTGCAAAAAATAAAACGAACTTTAATCCAGTTGGAAATAGGTGCTTTTTTACCATGCGCCGAATTGAAATTTTTCTTATTCGGCGGCAAAACAATTTTTGTTCCATTTGTTGAGGTCAGTAAACTTTATTTAAAAGGTGTCCTGTTTTAGGTACCTGTTTTAGTGAAGACAATAAGACTGACAGAAGATGCATTCATTAAATTGGATTTTGTTATAATGATTATCCCTTGTGATGATACTCAATCAAATCTGTGCATAATAATGTTCCATACCTCTTTGCGTTGTTCCCCGTCCTCTTGTGGCACCTGCACCGCCTCTAGGAGTGGGAGCCCCTTTAGCAGGTGCTTTAACCTCTTCTGCTTTTTTCTTCTCTTCCTCCTGCTTTACTCTCTCTTGCCACCAAGTTTGTTCTGACAAGAAATAATAATTTCTGTATCTGATTTTTTTTCTGCAAAGTACCTGGGTATGCATTGAGTGATAAGTGAGGATGCATACATTAAATTATACATAAAATAGACAAATTATTTTCATGCACGTTATAGAATGCAAATTTAATATTATGCCACAAATCTTATGTTATGAAACTATATACAGTACCTTATAAGCTTATTCCATATATTTACCTTTGACATTTACAGGAGGTTCACCAGATGCAGGCTTATCCTCCAGGTCAATACTCGCTATGAACGATTTCCTGGCATCTTCAAGTATTTTATCTGATTTATCGCCCATACTGTTCTCACAATCAACAAATTGAGCACAACCAAGTAAATATAATGAGTGGCTATCACATGGATTAATCAGCACCAATTTTTCACAAGTCTATAATATTATAAAACCCAAAAATACATTCTATGTGTTGGAACTTATGTAAAAATTTGAAAAAAAACTTATTGCCAGTATAAAAGTACCAGGTAGTAGAAATTCAATGCATGCAGTAGAAATGCTCTGCATTCTGAAAGTTTAATTATAATTATTCTCAAATTATTATTCAGAGATGAACGTCAACAGGTTTTTTTTCATCGAAAATGAAAAGAAATCATTCAGACTTGAAGAAAATTTTCACCCAACTGAGGTGTCTATTTTATAAGGTTCCAGTACAGTATTAAGAAACGGAATATAAGTAAAGAAGTAAAATAAGGAAGATAAATAGATTGAAAGTGTTTAACGTACCTTTTGCTGTAGGGAAATCAGTTGAACATTCTCAGGAATGGTTGACCTCTTGATCAGGGCAGACAACTGCTGGCAACTCTTTACAATTAGATCTTCATTACCTTTTTGGTTCTCCAGAAGCAATTCCAATAAATTAGCATGTGCATCCAGCAATATCCATTCTAATTGTTTATAAGTATCACCACGACAGGTAACTGGTAAAGCCTGCGTTGCCAGAAGAGCGGCACTGGCAACAAGAAAGAAGTTGAAATAAAATTACCATATATTCAACTTTTCCTCAGAATTTTAAATTGAACAATGTCATTTTGAGATAGTGTAGGGGCACTATCAAAACCTTCTTAAAAGCCACCTGACAAGTGCAGGAGTAGTTATGGCTGCTGGGCAGTAATGTTGATTTTTACTGTGCGTTTTTCTTGAATAACTGCCTCTCCACTTTTAATTAACTGCCCACTTCAAAAATTCCTAACATCAGCCCACTACTGACTAGAAACCCAGTACAAGATATAATACTTACGTGTGAAAAACATCTTCCGCTGACATTACCTCCTTCATATCGGTTTTCTTTCTTAAAAGTAAACCTAGCTGAATAATTGCACGCAATAAGTGAATGTTTGACATCGATATAACATCATCAGCATGCAGCTTGCTGTTGAAAATAAATATGTGAATATCAATAAGTACCGGCAGTGCAAAATTAAACAAATGAACGATGCAAACGTTTTCTCTGTCAATAAAGGGGATAGGGAAATGAATTCCAAACTCACACGGGTACATCTGAAGTCTCGGTATTTTTGGTCAAAAGAGTTTCCATGGCCACCAACAAGTAGTTTATAGTCTCATCTATTCTTTCTCCAGGCCCATTCTTCTTCATTGCAAGAGCAAGACCCAAATAAAAACTACCGTAATCAGAAGACAAAAGTAAATAAATCATCAATGTTCAAACAAACAGGATAACTAACAGTTAATATATTGAGTGGAAATTGTGTATTTTTATAAGAAATTTTGTTTTAAAATTTGTATTGCACTAAACCTACAGTTCAATCCAGTAGGATTTGAGATTATTTCATTACCTGGAAGCCTCATGACCCGGGTTCCATGACAGAGCCGTTTCAAGACGCTTTACTGCATCATCATACTCTCCTTGAATTACTAGCATTCGGCCTACATGGAAATTATAGACAGCTTTACTATCATCTATCACCATCGCGTCCATATATTTCTGGTATGCTTGACCAAGCGGACATTCCTCATCAGACGCTTTTTGGGCAGCAGCCCCTTCCTGCAAATACCATTTCCATAACAGTTTGAATAAACCAACACAATCTGTTCTGATTCAAATACTGTAATACCTAAGTTTAACTAGAGCAAATGCGCATCACAAACAGTAAACATCCATTGATTTTTGCAATTCCATAGTGAATTTAGTCAAGTAAAATATGTTTTTTTTTAAAATAAATACCAGTGATTAAATAAAAGCAAGAATTAAAGATCAAATTCATACCTGCGATGCTTGTTTTGACTTCCAGACATAAAGTTCTTGAACATGGTCTGCTTTGCCACTTTGACCCGTATCGATCAAGTGGTGGTATTCCTCATCAACAGCTTTCAGTCTCAAAGCTAAGGGGGCATTCTCAGAAACTCCACGTAGTTTACAGATGGCAATAACTTCCTCTTTTTTCGAACTTTCTTTTGCTTCATTCAATGCAGGCAGTTGATATTCCTGAAACCGAAATACTATGTATAATAGAACTTGCTAACATCGGTACACCACCAGGAAGGTAATGCTGAATTTTCCAGCATCAATTTATAACATATTAACACTATAAATGTCATTTTGTGTATCAGTATGTTACCGGTATCAAACAAACACTGTCTCAGATTTTTAAAGCAATATGATCCATACCATTCACTCACTAAAACCTGTAAAAGGTTTTATAATTACAAACTGCATTTTCCAAAATCATGTACAGTAGTGAATTTTGAGATTCTGGCTACTTCCAGTTCCTTACAAGGAATAACAAACGTATGAGCTACGGGAAATAATACTAATGCATTTTTTTAGATATGGATTAATTTTTGCTTTAAAGAAAACAAGTGTTTTTTGTTGAGTTATGATCTATAAGTCTTATTTAATCTCTAGAAGGTGGTGACATTTGTATACTATAGTGCTGTACATGTTGTAATAATAAATAGTTGAGTTAGTTAGATGATCGCAATGAACAAGTTGTTTATGTACTTTGATCAATATTTTATCCATTGTCCAAGATGCACACTAGTGACCATTCAACATTTTTCACAATTATTCATGTTATTTATGTTAGTCATTAAATTTTAAATGTTAATCAATAAAAATTTACAAACCTCTTTTTTTAATCCAAATCGATCTTCAGCATAATACTTTTCTTCAAGCAGTATACCAAGTTTTAGGTGAAGACTTGCATCTCTAGATTTATTTTTAATTGCTGAAGCAAAATGGCAACAGGCATCATGGAGATAATCTACCGGAGACTGGCCTTCCGCAAAACGGGCTTTAATTCCTAAAAAATATTTTAGGTACGTGGTCTTACATGTAGAAGGAAATTACTACAACCTCGATATAACACCACATTTGGGCTATCATATTGTTGGCGGTATAAAGAAGGATATTGTTGGTGTTGTATATTTTTTAAATGTTTGTTGCGACACATAATAACTCTCTAGAAAAGCTTCTGTCAATTGATCTCTTTTGATCAATCATGCCACATAAGCTGTGACTTATTTTATTTAGAGTTGCATCTGAAACAATAGCATTGATTTCAGAATTGATAGATTAATACTAATTTACAGTATTAAAAGCATCTATTGACAGTTTGCAAACCATTATTGATAAGTTTGCATGCATAACAGATGACAAGCGATTGTGCATTTTTGAAAATTGTGCACCGATTTGGGGATAGAATAGGGGTCATCATGGAAAAGTGGCATTTGGGATTGGTTTATTAGGTTTGGTGACAGCGATGGTGGCGGTTTATCAGGGCGGTCATCATTTGGGAACAATGAGACTTGGGAAATTGTTGGCGAAAGTGAGTTTGGCAGTATATGGGGAAGCAAATGATTTAAGAAAAAATAAGGTTTAAATTAAACAATGCAAAATCATTATTCTGCTTTTTACGCACATACCATGATAGCAAATGCATAACTTTAATGTTTAAATGATATCAAAAATACTTTCTGATTAGAAATATTCAATGAATATGGAACTGCATGTATCTGCATTTTTATGAATGGTAATAATGAATGACTGTACCTGGTTTTGGTAAAGACTTGAAGTATTTTTCAGTACATTCTTGACCTAACTTTGCTAATTTATCAGGGTCAGACTCATCAAATATTTGCTGTAATTGTTTCTCCCAAGAACGCACCTTGAAAATATATTTTTTTATTACATCATATACTTTTATACAACTCGCTTAATAAACAAGTACATTTATATAATACATGTACAAATAAAGTAATCAAATAGTTATATTGTCTACAATATAAATACCAGCAGAATACATAATTATAGAATGTAATTGAATAAAATAACACTTCTTAATAACCACAAATGTACGAACAACCTGTAAAGAATGGTTTGGTTTCTCCTGTGCTTTGAATTTGTCTTGCAGATTCTAAAATAGATTAAAAAACTGTATACAGAAGATGTAATACATATAATTCATGGAAATAATTTTTTGAAATAATGACATGGAGAAAAGATGTACATCTGTAACTACTGATAATAAACAAGAAAATATGACCATTCTAAAGATCATTCTACATACCACAGATTTGGGTTGAATATTGCATTTTTCAACAAGACCTCCAATATCCTTATATTTAGCATCTTCAGTGAAACCTTAAAACATATTTAAAAGCTATGATTAAAGGATAACAGACATTGAATAAAAAATTTCAAACAATTTAAAGGGTAATTAAGTATAGGTATACCTCCATTAGTTAGCGGAATGACTCCTATACACTCATTCACTTTCTTTTCAATTTCATTATCTTCAAGACGCCAATCACTAATCAGTGGCTCTTCACTAAGAGGGTCAACTTTATTGGTTTTGGTGAACTCATCAATTATCGGTCCAGAATATGTATTCCTGGATTCAGTATTTGAGCTGACAGTAACTGGCAGGTAAAGCACAGACAGTGAAATGGGACACTCGTATTTCGCCCTCATTACTGGATCTTTGATTTTCACATATCTTGGAATCTGTGTCTTCAACACCCTTATGTTATACAGCTATATAAATCGTTAAAAACAAACAGTTCATGTATACTTTATTTTTTAAAAACTCTGCATAAATTATATTTTAAATTTAATATTATTGTAAAATTAATAATATCTTAACCTAATTATTAAAATTAGATTAATATAGGTAATTATACCATGTCCACCACAGTATCCTAGAAAAAAAAATCAGTAATTTAAAAAGAACTAGAAAAATATTTAGATTATGAATCCATGACACATACACCATTTGTTGATCCATCGGCGGACTTCACTTCTACTGATATAAAAGTCTGTCCTGTGTTCAAAGATACAGGTTCAGATGAATTTTGTCCACATACAGTCACTGCACACTTTGCATCAGGTACTTTAGTTGTTACTGTCAATGAACACACAGTGCAGGGTAAGTTACCTAAAACAGAAATATGACACAAAAACCTGAGAGCAGGTTTATCTCAGAAAAAATTATCCATTTGAAGAAAGATCAAAAATAATATTCTTTAATGGTGTAACATAGTTTCTTTGAGAATTCCATTTGGTAAGACTTATAAAGAATGTATTCACTTAATTAAAATAGTCTTACATGTATATTGAAAACAATCAGAAGAGAAATCAGGTTCAAGAATTCCAGCAGACGGGGACAAACCAGTCAAAGTGGCATCTTTCGGAGAAATACGCTTCACATGCACTACATATATCTTCATAGTCTTTCCATCTTCAGCAGTAACTTCAATTTTTACATCTGTAACAACTCCTTCTGGTAATTGAATAGTTTTGCTGCCTCCACTGCCCTTATAAACATAAGAAAAAACTGGAAATGGATTTTCTGTAAATTAATGTAAGTAATAATTTGAAAGCATCATCATCAAAACTTGAAAAAAGATAAAGATAATATTCTTTTGAGATAAAATAGTAAAATCAATTTTAATATGAACATTTTTTATATTTTAAAAATTTTAATCGAGCTTCACCACACGGCAGTGAAAAAACAGTTGGTATTTTTTAAGACGTCGGCTCTTTTATTATGTTAGGTAAATCTAAGAACACTACCCGCAATATCATCAATCAAATTCAAAACAGACAAAAGTCCAAGTTTACAGCGTCCTTAGCGACAACTTCAATAATTACCAATATTATATATGAAGCACCAGAATCACTAGTAAAGCAATCAAATGTAACTTGAGCGACATCGCTTGGCGTAATAACATTATAGTCTACGGTATTTTTGTTGAATGCTGGCGTAAGTTTGCCAGGTTTTATCGATAACTTTTCCAGATCACAATCATCCATGTTGGCAATAATTTGTGGATTTGCCGTTAGATGGAACTACTGTCGGTGGTGTTTCCCGGGAATTCCAAAAACCTATGGTGAACAGAATGGCAGTAAATGAAGAGGAATTATTTGAAGAATTTTCATCTTTTGATGTTGCTTGGGATGATGGTGACATTACTGACAAATGTAATACATTTGTAAATTGTTTTATTACCCTTTTCTAGTGATTGTTTATTTTCTTTTATTTTCTTTTAAACTGTAATTTCTTTGACAAGTTCAATGATTCTTTAAATTAATATGCAGCAGTGGTCAATTCGACAATTGCAACTCTATACCCCCACCTCAGCGCAAGACGGTTTATCGACGCCGTTAGCATGTTCATGCCTGAATAATCATTTTTCACGAACTGGCCGGTCGTAGACAAATTGTGGTGATATAGGGTCGATTGGCTTGGGAATTATTCTTTGTAAAATACGTGTTTGTAGTGACGTTCACAGATTTTTCGACCAGTATGTTAGCCCGACATGCACAACAAAACAAACAATAGTGTATGAACAAAACGTAATGATTAAAAATAACCAATTATATTAATTTAAGAAAGAAATTCTACATAGGTACCGGTACTACTACTAGTCTATTGTTGTATAGAGATTATATAACACGAGGACGAGGTAAACTGGGGCCATCCCATTACTCCGAAGTCACATTACTCCGAAGTCCCTTTACTCCGAAGATGAATGATGAGTTATGAATGATGCAGGCGCGGATCTAGGGGGTGTCAGGACCCCCTTTTTTTGTCTAGTGCACTCAAAAACATAATTTGACACCATATTTTCACGAATACGGACTTTTGCCTTCCGCAGGTCTGGCGGGTAGCACATTTGATGCAGCCTGTCATGGGTAACATGCCCTTTTCTGATCTCTGGACCCCCCTTCTGAAAATCCTTGATCCACCCTGTAATGATGAATATTTTCATTTCATTATATTAATGTTTTTATTTATTAGCCCACTTGGGTCGAAGACACCAAAAATCAGGTTGGTGAGATTCAAAATGGCCGACTGGCGGCCATTGTTATTCAGAAAATATTTGGTCAATATTTGCTGGTCTGTAAGTTTTTAACCAATCAATGAATTGTTCTAATTTACATGAGGTATCTACCATCATAGGTCTTTCACATAGAACGGTTTTTTTGACGAGGTCAATATTGGTTGGTCAGCGGCCATCTTTGTTTTGGATATTCAATGATTCGGCAAAAAATTTTACAAATCAGAAAATTTTCAATTTTCTCGCCAGTTCAGAAAATTTCTCATCTCCAAAAAAAAAATAATTTTTTATTACAATTTTTTCCACTTGGACTGAGAAATGTTTTCCGAATTAGTTTTGACGAGGTCCATATTGGTTGGT
>JAYJLZ010147424.1:0-12536 GCA_036873915.1 Tubulanus ruber | reverse complement strand
ATAGTTACATTCTCTTACTCCTCTGAGAAAAAGGGCACCCTCATTTTTCTGGGGGGCAGTTGCCCCCCCTGCCCCCCCCCGCTCGCTACGGCCATGGGGACCCCCACCTGAGATATATCGAAACGTTAATTTTTCGACAAGAAAGTTGACGGAACATATTCAAACTAATTAATGAAGATTGTTGAAGATCCGAATGCTTCATTGAAATTGAATTTGTCTTTTTGTAAATCAATATGATAGAATGTAATTAACAATTAGTAAAATCATTGCGGTAACTTATATTTGATTTATTTTTTTAATAAATTGAGACTCGTCATTTTTTGATTTGACGATTTGTTTCAGTTTCAGTTCAGTTTCATCATTTCAGTTTTTTTAACATTAAGATCGGAATTCAATTTCAAGATCGATTAGAACCCAGATAAATAAGAAAGTCGTTCTTTTTAAAAAAACATAATATATTTTTAATAAATTATAAATATTTTAGGCTTTGAAAAAACAGTATTCAGAGATTGTTATGTTATTTTCTTGTAGTTCATGACGTGCAACATATAGTTCAAAACTTTTCGAATATCTCTTAAAATAACGTAGTCACGTAAACTCCGCAAAACAGAATTGTCAATGTCCTTGAAATCATCTGGAAATAAATCGTTGGTCGTGCGTGGATGTTTAAGTCCCACTTTCTGTAGATCTCGAGCCAGCTGACATAGAATATTCTGCAACAAGTTTTTCTGTATTTCAGATAAAATGATAGCAAAGTTTCCTTCTCCGCCAAGGTCCTCGTCAAGACATACTTCTTTCAAAAATACTACTGATATGGAAAGATTCTTGTATGCTTCGTTCAGGAATATGTTAGTTGAAACTTTTAATGTATCAACGGAAATATAAATATTGGAGAGATCATTTGGAAGCCCCGCTTTGGATGACACCATATCAATGAGATCACGGTTTTTTATTCGATTTGAAACCTGAAATATGAGAAGACGCATGAGAAAACATCGAATATAATAATACAAGCTGACCCACTGGCTTGAAACAGAAAAAAAACTAACTGCAACCACTGACACCAGAACGCAACTACAAAGTATTTCTGATTAATACAGAGCAGATGATTGCACTTACCATAACTTCCCTCTGCTTTTTGAAATAAAAACGAAATTCCGTTGAGCCACATCGATTTAATAGAATTGCATAGATGTAAAATTATTGATGTTTTATAAATCTGTTGAATAAACTTATATTTAGAAGACGCTTAGATTTTTATCTCGAAGTTTGTAAACTTTAAATAGAAACTACGCATTTAATTTAAAAAATTTGACGTGCACTTACATATTTTTTCATGAGATCACCTATCTGGCTTCTTGTCTTAAGCATTTCGGATATGTAATATTTCCAATTCGTTTCTTCTTTCACGGGGGAAGCGGAGGGATTCGCAATCAATTCGGCACCGCATGGATGATTTACAGTAGCCATAGGTTCCACTGGAAAGCCATATATTTCTGAGATCTTCCACCACGTTAGTATTGAAACTGAAAATTAGATCAAAAGAAAAGAAATTTAATAATGTGAATACATCTTCGCGGAATTTAAATGCAAATGTAATTATGTAAGTAATTAAATGCATTAAAATGAAGATGTTCAATTTAATCTTCAAATAAAGAATTGTAAGGAAAGTTTGAAATAAAGACGTACCTAATAAAACTATTTTGTAAACCATGCTTTCTAAGTAACGCTAGCAAAAAGTGATTGCTATGCCGAAGCTCCATCGCTTTATATTTGACAAATCGAAACTGCAAATATCCAATATTATCATCGGTCTCGTAAGGTTCTGATCCCTATAAGTCTCGGGAATTATTTTCAAAGTTTATGTTTGGCGCTTGCTTTGATATAGGAAATCCCCGGCGCGTCATAATAACTACTGCCGTACAGAAAACTCTCGGTTCGTCTGTATGACGAATATCAATAGCGGGTAAATAATTGAACGAAAAAGTACCTTTTTCTAATCAACCTAAGTCGATCGACTCAGCTTTATTATGGGAAATCATTCAAGGAAAATTTACCGTAAAAAATTTAAAGGATTCACCAGGTTAGTTTCAGATGATTGTGGTGGTACTGTAGTTAAACGGAATTTTTGTTAAAATTTTTCGTTAACTCGTTTTCACTGAAATGTTCACAAATGGTTTTCACAAATAGTAGGGCAGGGGCGGGTCAAGGATTTCAGAAAGGAGGGTCCACGCATTAAAGGCGATCCAGTAGCCACCTTAGTTAGTCGAGCACGCCGAAATCGAAGCCGAAATTTTTGAAAAAAGTGTAATTTGCTGCGTTTTCCAGAGTAAAATCGACAGAAAATAATGAGCAATTTCTTCGAATAACTGAGTTATAAACGAGTGATTATTTACAACACTAACAATGAAGTTGTTTAACAAGAAAATAAACAAGATGAAAAATTGCCCCCGAAACCAAAACTTAACAACGGACGACGTGGTGATCAAATATTTAAGTATTACATTGCAAGGTGGGGAGGGTCCGGGGCATGCAAAATGAGCCATTGGCTGCGTTTTCCAGTCATTCTGGAAGTATTATCCCCTGGATCAGAGTCTGTAAGGCCAGTTATCAACATTTTATTTCTATATTATTATACAGCTACATTTTTAAAACATAATAACATAATGTAGCCTTTTGGCATAAATTATATACTACTGTCTTATATTTTCTAAGACGATCGAAATTAATGATTATTTCTTCTTGGCTATAACTTGAATTCGTTTATTTAAGGCATAGAAATGGTAAAATAGAGAGCATGAATTAGGTCTGCTGTTAATGTCCAGCTATCGCATCCATACAAGATGGATATCACCAGGGATTCGTGGAGTTTCAACTTTGCTGGAAAGCTGATTGAACTGCTTTTCCAGATGTTGTTGAGACGGGTCATAGCAGATGTGGCCAGGCTTTCTTTTACATCTTTTGTCAGTGCCATCATTGGACCAGAGGTATTTTTAGCTGGTCATTTCTTCGGGGTCTGTCCATTGATTCAGCATTACGAATGTCGCTGGTCGTGGATTTTTGCTTTTGACAAATTATGTTTGCTTTTCTCTGCACTAACTTCCGTGCCTTATGATCTTTTCAAGTCAGTTAGTGAGATCCTCGCATCTCCCTCGCAGGAGAATTAATTTCAGATAAAAAATATTTCGCACGCTTTTCTTTTTATTTGCATTAGTCACAATTATGTAATAATATGATGCAAGTTAAATTGTCTCTTAGCGCAGAAGGGATTAGGACCATATCGTTTTTGCTAGGTTGGCGAGATTTCTTAATTGCTAAAAAATTTAATTGTGGCCATCATTGTCTCGATATTTTTTTATTTATTTTAGACAAGATACAAGGTTTTTCGGAAAAAAATATTTCACCAGCCAGATTATTTAACAAGTCCTTGCGAGTTTTAAAAATGATCGTACAAAAACATTATATAATTATTAACAAAATAATTATATCATTATATATAAGATCCCGATGCGCATAGCAGAATTGTAAATTAGTAAATTTTCAAATCTAACTACTAACTAGCTGCTATAACCGAAACCAGTACAAGAAGTTGTTCGTTGACTGGGGAAAACCACACGTCGAATGATATCATGAGCGTATGTACTGCGCTACAAATGTAATAAGTAGGTCATATGAAATTATATACATTCAATCGATTCCGCTGTTTAACACGGTCAATTTTTCGATTTTTTATTCAGAACTAGACCCGGGAATTAGTCAGTATCTAGACTAGCTTCCTGGACAGACATTCTTTTCTTTTACTTTTGTTTGTAATCATTTACACGTCTCTCTTTGTGTTAGGAATTCAAAACAAGACCATTCGAAAATAGCTATTAACGAAAACAACTAATTAAACACAAAACACAAGATGATAATATACAATTATCATTAACCCATGGTTTAGTTACCCATAGATCCTGATAATTTATTGATCAATGACAATTATCAATGACAATCAAATGAAAGATGTGCATCTGCTTTTAAAAATTACCTAATGAATATTATTACAAGTGAAATAATAATGACGCCTATAAACAACCGCTTATCACAGTACCAATAGCCAGGATAATTACAGACCGGTTCATTTAAAAAAACCTCTTTGGGATTAATTTATTCAATACATTTATTACCAAAAGAATAAAATACTGAAATTAATGTGCGTGTGAAACATCCGAACATAAATAAGCCTGGCTACTGGCCTGCTGGCAATGATATTAAACAATTATTTTTAAAATAAAACTCTATAACTCAACCGGAATTTTAACGATTCTGGCAATTTCTCACCAAATTATAAAGAAAAATGAATGCAATACTTCTCACGTGAACACATAGTTTGCGATTGAATAAAAACAAAAAAAATAACAATTAAATATGATGTTTTCAAACTTTGTATTGAAAATTAACTTTTCTAGATAGAAAGCGTTAAATCAAAATATCGAAAGTTTCATCGGAATGACTGTTGTTTGGAAACGTCGTCAATCGCAATGTCAGAAACCATTATTCAATTTTTGACCAGGTTTGATATTTCTATCCACATGTTTATATCACATATTAACAAACACAGGTCACATAAGATCCAATCAGCTCTGTCGTTTTCTGTAAAAGTACGGTAAAGCTTAGGGTCATTGACGTACAAAGTATCCGAGGGGGTCGCCTGGTTATCCTTTAACTAAATGTGCGCGACCCAAAATAGCCTTTTTTCCCCAGAAGAAATCACGCGAGAAGAGATCATATAGTTAGAATACAGTATATAGTTTTAAAATATTCTTTCTAGAGTCATCAGAAAATTGATGCAATTTGGCAAAGATGCATTAACCATCATTAGTTAAATCGCAGACACCATTAAAATAAAGTCCGTTACAAATTATGCCTATAGTCTCCTAGAATTAATTACGATAAATTTTCTATATAAATTACAATAAAGACTAAATTGTAACTAGTAATATCTTATGGTCCCACATTTCTGTTGATCTTTGCCAATATTTATTACTTAATAAATATACATTTTTATATAGAATGGCTTCTATTTCATTACATATAGCTTTTAGGTTAGTAATGAAGAATAACTGATAAACGTGTCAATTTTATTAATCTCATAAAAACATAAAACATACAATCATGTTAATAAATTATTTGAGTGCATCCAAGACCTTTACCATGATTGAGCAAGAAAATAATATCTAGATGTTCTGATAAATTGACCGTTGGTCTTGTCCGATTTAAAGCAGGAACGCAATCAACAACTTAGAAGCAAGATATACACTAACACACCCAGAATATTTCCTATAGGTTTCCCGATAGGTCGCACTTTTAGTAGCTATAGTCCAGACATAAATTATCCATACATGTGGAAGTTTTCGTTGCACGAGTTTTGAGTAAAACAAACTGTCTGTTGCAAAGTGAAAATAATTAAATTTGAAATTAGGTCAAGGGTTTTACAACACCACAAATCACTGATTAACAGGACACAAGTATAATATTTCTTCGAATTCTGACGTACACATATTTCTACGTAACCTGTAAAACCGGCATATATCATTCTCTTCAAAATTATCCATGTTATATTCTTTGTAATATTATGCACAGAAGCCGTATTAAAAAAGGCACAAAATTATCGTCTGTGCTACAAGAAAGCCACGTCGTGTGAAAAACTAGATAGTTCCCAAAAACTAAACTGTTCAACTGGACAACTTCGACAGCAAACGAGAGGAATTAAAGAACAGTCTTCTCCGGATATCCATGGAATCGCCTTCCGTATATCATACAATTAGCACTTGATAACGGTTACAGGGCATGTTGGTAGACAGCAGTTAACGTAATTAACATAGCTAAGTCAATAATGTTCTTATTTCACCTACTAAACCGGATATTAGGGAAGAATCTGTACACTTGCCATCTATCGTAAGTTCACCGTTAGACTGTAAATAGAAACAAAATCTGATTACAATTTAACAAAACATGTATTAATAATTTTGAAATTTTGTTTCTCTAAAAGTCCCTGAGTGATGGAGCAGTACATGATGTACGAGACTTAAAGTAAACAGTATTAATGAACCACGATGACAACTAAATATCATTTATGACGTAGAATGTGGTACGAGTTTAGAATCTTCAAATAGTTATCTCTTCGTTGATCATTCTCCATCAGAAAGACTTTTGTGCAAAACATTAAGCTTGGCATGATAGGAATTGAAATATATATGCCGGCCCTAAGTAGCGTAATGAACAAATATAACTCGAATAACGGATCATAATTTTGTAGAAGGTCACTAGTGGAATGCAAATACCAAATTTGGAGAGAATCCATTGAAATATGAAGGATTGACGATTTTAGTAAAAGTTGACAGACAACGGACTACATACTGAGAATCGTACATTATGTTCACAACGAACATGTATTGGTTATTATCTAAAAATGTTCTTAGTTATTCTTTACTTGTCATTATGTCTTCGGTAATAAATTTTTCTATATAATTATTATTCAAATGTACACAATAAATTGCTCTCAATTATTTGAACTATTTCTACACTTCTCAGATAGTTTACTTTTTGTGTTATTTCTTGAAAACACAAACAAATCGTTTTAAATATAAAATTAAATTCAAGTTACTTTTGTGGCAATAGGTGCTTGACATAATATGTACACAGGTATCGCTTGGGGGGGCACTGGTTTCATGTCAAGAAAACATGCCACAAATAATACCCGGTACTTACAATTTGCTTCACCAACAAACAAACATGATGACCTTGAATTGATTTGGAATATAACGAGGCACTGCCAGGAATTTGCTCAACCACTGAAAAATATAAAAACAAAAGTCTTGATTTTTTGGAGCAATTCAAGCGTTTTACAAGCAAGAGCTTTTTAAAGATCTACAGCAAACCGGGTACTGGGCGGATCTAGGGGTGAAAGAGGGCAGGGTCATTAAAATTTATAAGGGCACTTTTAGTTAGTGAAGCAACGGCATGTGTCGCGAGTGCCGAAAGCACATACGGGATATGGGTGTCCGCACAGAAAGTTTTTGAAAATTGGTGAAATTTATAGTGTTCTGGAGGCTTTTCCTCTTTAAATCCCTTTCATTTTTACGAAAATGGGATTATGTATTTTTTTGCCTGATTTTCGGAGGGGCACTTTAAAGTGAAAGAAGGGCGGTTCACGTGACCCCCTAGATGCGCACCTGGGGTAGTTTTAAATTTACATACCGGTAAGTACAAGTTAAATCATAAATCTTGAAAAGTATTTATAGCCTACACTTAATAACATACTTACCACTAAGATGAAGATAAAAACAAAGTTTTCCAATGATATGAGAGAATTCTGTATCAGAAGGGGTCAATCTCACTGAATCTTTTTCATTAACGTCACCATTAGCCAAAAGATCAGCAAAACCAGTGCTTTAAATAAAAAATAAAGGTACATTCATAAATTTGTTATTAAATATAAAATTGTAGTCTAAAGACTATAAACAATAGAGTTCAAAAAATATAAATTATAATGTTAAAAATTCTTGCAGGAAGAATAATACATGTAGAATAATTCATTAAATGTTCGTATAAGCATTTTGGTCTGAGAAATGGATAAAATTCAAATGCATGACTACATGTATAATGTAGTAAATTTACCCGTTACATGGTACAGCTATCATAAATGACGAGCAAGGAAGATTTATTTTAAAATCTAGTTTTTCATGTGTACTACCATCCTCAACCTAAATGAAGAATTATTTTGTTACAATTTAACCAAAATATTTGAAAAATCAACATATATTCAAATGAAAACAACATAACTGTATACTTTATACATTATTGTTCAAGATTATCAATGTAAATTAAACAGGATCAAAGCTAAAAATTACCTCTAAGTTATTTCAACCTATGGTTAAGACAACATTGAATTATATTTGTAAACCAAATGAACTGCAATACAAGCACCAGTTAGGACTTAATAAAAAGATTTAATCACGAGATAATGGGCCACGTCATTTGCTCAATGTTGGAAATTGATATTTACGTCTCCTAAAATACTTGAAATAAAGATTTTATAATACCATTTCCATGAAACTTACCTTCATGATATAAGTTAAAGTTCCACGAAGCCTTTGTATCATGTTGATATGCTCCACAACAAAAGCAAACTGTCCTTCATTTTGAGCAAGCGGCAGCAAAATAAACGGTACTTTCACCGGATCATGAGCCGACTTTCCAACCTAAAAATTCATTTCAGATTACTAATCGAACAAAGGATATGAGTACAACATGTTTGGAATATTTATTTTATACTTATTCTCTAAATGGCAGGGATATATCTTTAAAAAAAATACAATTGTTCGTTAGATATGCACATAATTCATAACTCACCTCTCGAATCATTTTAGTATTAAGTGAATCAAGGACATTCAATTCCATATCTTTGATAAGACTAGATGTAAGATTTGTGAAAATCACAGAAACGATGACTTGATTTGTGTTTTGTGGATTTACTCTGGTTTCATACGTCTGAAAAAATAACAAATGCTTAAAGCTCCAAATATGTCAGATGATGTGCTTCAAGGGTTTTTTATGGGTTAAACTATTCAGATATGTACTGTAGTAGAGAAGTCTTACCAATTTTATATTGCTATCTTCAACTAAAAGACTGTAACTGGACATTGGCTGGAATGAGAAATACAAATCTAAAATGTTAATCAAAACCAAAAATGTCCGTCAAGCAGCTACTTTACCGTAATCTAGAAACAATAATTCACAGTATTCTATACATGCAAACTTCTGAAATTCGACTCTGTGTCAAAATACTGGTCTCAAATCAAAATTTTCAAGATTTTTTCTGTTTAATATGACACTTTTAATCAGAAAAGGTTGAAATAAAATATTTGGTTGTGTAATTATACAACTAGGACATATTGATGTCATGCGTGTATATTTAAGAAAAAAAATAACTTTATAAATCTGTTTTATCATAGACCTAAAAGTTTGTCTTTATTAAATGACACTTACAGGTAAATGAGGAGTTTGTGGCGTAGGCTGAAGGAATTCCTTTGAAGGTGTAGTGATACCATCTGCAATCTCGTACTCGCTTTTGTCCTTCCTTTTCCCCTTTTTCTTCTTCTCTTTCCTCTTTTTCTTCTTAGGCTTATAAAAAATAAAAAGTTGTATGCTGGGATGAAACTTATATAAGTCAGTTGGAATAAAAAGTAGAGTAGTAGGGAAACTGGGGCTTTAGGTAAATATTTCTTTGAAAAATGTTTATATTGCTTAGTGTATCTGTAGTGAAGCAGTAACATAGCTAAGAGTAATTATGTTTTCAATGTTCATTAATAACATTTTACAAACTAATTCACCTGAAGCGATTCCAGGAATAACTTTAGTACCTACTACAGATATTATCTGATAAAACTTAGGTGAAAAAAATCCAAAAATGTGTCTCAATATTGAACATTGCCATCCCAAAAATTGAAAATGGTAGATAAGGTAGGATAGGATGGATGATGGTGAAAAACCTTATAAAAAATATTTAAAAACATACACTTTCTTGATCATCATTCTCAGTTGGTTCTACTGGGTCCTCTATTACTGGACTATTGTTAGTTAATATTGCTTCAGTACTAGCGTGAACATCAGGATTTGAGTTGTTGTCATTTCCATTGAGGCTATTACTAGGTTCCTCCTTGTGTGTTTGCTTCATCTCCTCAGTATCCTGAATAGATAAGTCTCCTAGAAGACTAGTACCAATATCAACTTGAGGCGCAACATTTTTGTCACTTATTTTGGTTGTCTTTTTCCCAGAGGAATGTTTCTTCTGTAAACAAACGTCAACAAATAAAATCAACAGTAAAATACACAGCAACAGTAAGTCACAAATAATGCCTGTCCATATTATAAGTAACATTAACCTATGCAGAAAACTTAAAATAGGAAATTGGACTATGTCAAATTAGTGACAATGAATCAAGGATATTTCACCTTGTCTTTTTGCTTTTCACTATGACTTTCCTTCTTGCTTCGTTTTTCATGTCGTTTATCTTTTTCTTTTTTTCTATGTGAATGACGTTTTTTTGATCTTTCATCTTCATCCTGTCCAGAGGCTTCGAGTTGTGATTGCCTGTGTTGCCTAACAGGCAGAACTTCATCATCTCGTAGAGGCCTTGAAATGACAGATAAAAGCAACAAATAAATTTAAAGGGAAAAAAATATTAAATATTGGGCATCTGATGGATTCTGTTGTATTGAAACATTTCTAATAATTTTTTGTAAGCTTAAGATGCCTTAGTTGCCTCGCTAAACGGACTCTGCTTAGCGGGTCGCAATTTGGTCCCAATGTCAGATATATTGCACTCAGTAATATAGGGCAATATAACTCGGCTGTAATATAACAATATGAATGAACACAATTCATACAATGGACAGATGTGCGATGATGATTTTAAAACAAACTGTTTGGACTAATTACAAGTGACTAGTTTAGTGTGTTCAACTCGCCTTTTGTGAAAATATAAGTTATTGTAATCTTGCTATTAATAAGTAGTCATTGTAAACCTTCTAGAATTTAGATATTCGAAAACTAAATGTTAGCTAGTAAGGTGTATACTTACTCATCTAAATTAATATCCAAATGTCTGTGAGGATCATCTTCAGTGAGGTTTCGATCTTCTGAATCAGATACAACGGCCCCCTGGAAAAAAGTTACAGTCAACAGTGCTATAAATAACGAAAAACTAAATACACAATAAATGTACTGATTTTATGGAAAAATTAAATTAATGTATGTAACATATTCGGTATTATAATTCAGCAAGGAAATATTCAGGTTAAAGCGAAGTTCTAATAGTTTTTCATTGCAAATCCTAGTGTAGCTAAACTAAGAAAGATTTTTAATAGAAAAATCTTTCTTAAGGCACCTCTGGTACGTCAACAACTGAGCTGACTTGCAGAGACATTGATACATCATCGTCATCAGACTCATCTCCATCTTGATGACGTCGACTTCTTTTCGTTTTTGTTTTTCTCTTCTTTTTCTGCTTTAATTTCTTTTCCCTTAATTGTTCTTGTTGGCGGCGATGGATTTGAAGATAGTCATCAGAAGATGGTAAACCTAAAATTAATCATATATGTAGTATAAGTGTACAGACAAGATCATGGAAGGTCACGAGCTAATGTCTGTAATCGTTATTCAGTATTTTCATATTTTGTGTTTACATACTGTACAATTACCATAATGATAGGCAGCATGCATCATTTGTTTTTTTTAATAGGTTATATATTTTAAATTTATTTATAATTGCATATTACAATATGAAGCCAAGTGTATGGCTTTATTATATTCATATAACCTCTTGAATTGTAAACTTAATAGACGACCAGAATCATCTTTGGTCAACGGAAGCTGAGCAAATGTCTAAGATATTTACCTGGTACCGTGAGTGGTACATTAAGATCCAACTTTGTGACAGGAATGTCGTTGACATCATTAATGTCATGATAGTCTTGCATCCTTGGCTTATCACTCATGCGCAAGTAATGAGGGTTACTCATATTCTCCGTTCTACGTTGTTCACGTCTCTGCAAATCATTAATAATTCACGACTAATTATCTGATTAGGCTAAAAAATATCTGATTACAGGACATCCGGAAAACCGGCATGATCTACAGAGTAAACTTAACACTACACTGTACTGAGTTACCAGCATCATTTATAAGGATGAAGTTGTCAAAGTTTGAATATACAAACTTTTACTTTAACAAATATTTAACTATGATCATCATTCTAAATTCAATAAAACATACATTAAAGACATAAATCCAAATAAAATTACACCCAGTAAGCTTATACAGTTAATTTAGAATTGAAGATATAATAAGTGATATATAATTCTGTGGTTACTAATAGCAAAATGATGATCAGAGGAGATAGAGTGACATTATGATATTACTGAAAATTACTTAATTTTCGCATTTCTGCAGAATATTTTTAAACCGCTCTAACTTGAGACTGAAGGAACAAGACAAGAATATATTATTATATCACATTGAGGAACACACTGTATCACTATTTTATCATATCCGCTGGCAAATATGACAAACTTTGTGATTCACGGATTTTACAAACTGTCACGACTGATTTAGAAAACAGCATTATTTATTTAGGCATATTTGTCAGTTTTAACAGGATTGAATAAGCTTTAATAATACTTGTAGTAACTGTTGAGCTTTATGCCAAAACTAACTCAAGCAACGGAAACAAAAATTTACGGTCGCTCGGAAGAGGTGTAAAAACTTGTTAATTAGTCACAAAACTAACTAAATCCCTGTCTACCAGGCCCTATTACTTGGCACTTTTTAATACTAAACATAAAACATGACTCCCTCAGATATTTTCAGATTTTCATAGCCTTGAAAATAGATATGCGATGCTCAATATCAATAAATAAGTACTTAAAGCGTTACCTTTTCTAATTCACCCTCAGTTAGTTCTATTCTAGGGATTTCATTTTGCTGTGTG
>JAYJLZ010147423.1:3698-18500 GCA_036873915.1 Tubulanus ruber | reverse complement strand
ACATGTATCATGAAAATGTTTTAGTAAGTGGAGGTTGCTTGAACTGCAGGCTTTGTATACGTATGTATATTAACCAATATGTGATATCTATCCCTATTAATTGGTGATTGAATAAAAAATATCTTTTAACAGAAAACCTGAGCTAAAAATGGCTGCCGTCCGATTACATGTTGAAGAAATTGGGTAAATAATTATTGTAACAGCTTATTGTGCGGATAACTATGAATTTCGCTGCATTTGCCATGAAAAAATACCTTGTCCTCGATGTTGCTAATGGAGTGATTGTGCTTGACCTTTACGTAGTGCTATAACTAAGTTGGTTTATTTACATTTCCTTCTTATAAATTTTGAGCGCTTAATACGCTGATCTTGTAAAAAATCATGGCTGTTGCAGTGGAAGCTTTCAGGTGATTGGTGTTTGTTTCATACAATCAAGAAATAGTTTATAAACTATTTTTTCACTCTCATTTTTAGAGCCCAGATTTTTCCCGTTCTATTTTTTCATTTTGATCCAGCGTGGTATTACATGATTCTCATCCTACTTTTTATGTGTTATATGTACCAGAACTAAACAGTCTTTTTTCTAATTCTGTCATTATGGTGTTTTATAAGCATATTTTTGTTTTGTAGCCTGACTATGTAAATCATGTGAACCTCAACCCTTCATTGATTTATATACAACTCTACTGTTATTTACTGTTATTTATATATTTAATTCCAGGTGTTACCGTATATATATACGTGTGCCTGCGTGCGTGTATATGTATGTATGTATAGTTATTTGAATGTATGTATAATATTTTGAACGTATGTCTATAAATTTACGTATGATTGTATATATGAATACGTGCGTGCGCATGTGTGTAATGTTTATAAATATATATCTGTGGTTGTGGGAAGTCATGGCTTAAATTATCATTTACCAGTTTGTGCTATAGTGACATATAATGTGGTATATTTTTCAATTTAATGAGGAAAAGTATTACTTTATAATGTCATTGTATTATTTAATTACCTTGATCTTCAATCTAAACGGAATTTGTTAATATATGTATCAACAAAATTTGACATGCGAAAAGCCGTTTAAACGTTATCATTAGAAAAACATTTTCAAGGCTTTGTTTACAATTCTGAATACACGCCTGCTGTCCCTCGAATATTGTGCTTCTATTCGAGCATTTTAATTTAACTGTTATCAAGACTTTTTTCTTTTCACAAAACAATACAAAGGACAAAGTAGATGGCGTTTTTCTCATTGAATTTTTTTTTTATAATTTCCCAAGCGTTATTTAATAATCGTTATTCTACTGCTTTTGTCTCGATTTTCTCTGCTTGTATTTTACTGATATAAATATTAATGTACATGTAACTTAAAACCCAGATTTAATACAGATCTAAATAATACATTACAGAAACCAAGACACTTATTAATTTAACAGTAGAATATTTGAGGCTTTACATGTTTAATAACTTGACAAAGAGACATTTTTATTTTAAGGTCTGATCCGCCAAAAAGGAAATCAAACAAGTTGATTACTACGAGAAGACGTAGTTCCTCTCATAGCCCTAAAAGTGCAAAGGGTTCAAGGATTACGAAAAGCAGCGGAACAGACAGTGATGCTGAAAAGAAAAAGGTCAATCGTAGAAGACGTTTCCTGAAAAAAATCAAGAAGGAAACTGTATCTGATCTTGAAGGTAAGCATGGGTTGTTTCTGATATATACTTAGTAAGAAGTGCTAGTCTTCTCTAAAAGTCTCCGTTATCAGTTTATTTTTGACAATTAAACATAATTATGTATTTCAGTCTTGGTGTCTTGAAGCATTCATTTTGTGAACTGAAAGTTCACTATGCAATGACCTGATCCAATGTCAATGAAAGCTATTTTCATGCCGGTCGTCGTAATATATTACATCTTAAACATTTAATGCACAAATGTTAATTTTTTTCTCTTAAAATATATGTTCACAATTCTCTGAGCTACCGGGGTATTGAAGTATCGTCCTTTTTTTTAGAAGTAACAATTGCTGGAGATATGAAGGAGACACTTGAAGGGGCATCAGTTAGCCTTTCCCCGAGGTATGTAATGTTATACTTGTAGTAAGCAGTTCAATAAACTCAGTACATTATAGTCTTATAATTCATCGTTTTATATTTAAAGGGGAAATTCCCCCGAAAACTTTTCGGTGCAAATTCTGTTAGTATAATGGTTTTCTAGTTTCATTTGCTAGTATTTTTAATTAATAAATTAAATTGCCGTGTGGGCTCTGCTATTTTCCACTTTCACGTGCCTGGATTGTGACGTATAGCGCGATTCGGTAAATGTATTATTTGGAAAGAAATACCCCTTTTCCCACATCTTACACTTTTAATGGCCCATTCAAAGCTCATACACGTGGGAATTATGTCTTATACAATAGATTTTTACCGTTTATAGAGTCGAGCATTCAAAATTGAGATCTATTCATAGATTTTTATATTATTAATTATGGAATTTTTTATATCAGTGCTGAAATCTGTAAGGAGAATTTTCCCTTTAAGTAATAAAATATTTGAAAACCTTTTTATCTCCATTGAAGCATCTTTTAATAAATTGTAATTTATTTTTCAATTATTTAACTTTATTATATCTTGTAGGAGAAGTATTGCTGCTACAACTGACCACGAGTTACAAGCTCTTCATAGCATCAACTTTTGTAGGGTAAGTTGGAAGCTAGCACGCTATTACTTTATTGTCGACTTTTCCTGAATGACTTATTGTCAGCTTAAATACTAAATAGCCATATAATAGCTGGGTGGTTGTAACTTACAACCCATTTGTAAATTTAGTTAAATCCTGGTGTTAAGCAGGGAATATTGGCAATTTTATAGCTGTAGCTCTCTTTCAATCTAATGTATTTTATTGGCGTATTTTTGTACATTTACTTTAGGAGTCACCCCAGGCTATTTCAACTGAAGTCATTGATCTTCAAGGCCAAAACGTGTGTAAATTGTCGGGAAATAAAACTCCAGGGTTTTGGGTCTCATGGTGATTGGTGACTCCTGTTTTGCTGTATGTTCATCAATCGTCCTTGCGTGTTCATAGTCTGCACCTTTCTTGCCTGATAAGGTCTTTTACTGAGGGTTTACCTAATTTGTCAGCAGTCCTGATCTGTTCTGATATTTATTCTGCTCCGATCAATGTTATTTTGGAATCAATCGCTGCTGTACATCATAATTGACACTAATTTCCGTCCTATTTTAATTACCGTTACTTCATCTGCTTCGTAAATAGAAGAGTTACTTGTATTTTTCAGTAGAAAATGTTGACTATTTATTGTCACCACTTAATGTAAGTACTATAAAGTGACAGCTTGACAGTATCATCTACACAACTGCTATAAAAATAAAAATGTTAAAAAATGTTGTTCTTGCCGTCAGTTCAGATTTATACTGTACGGTTTACGTTTCCATTTATAGAGTGCACGTCATCTTTAATTTCCACGTTTACCATGTAGTTATACATACATATGTATTACCGGCGCTTTCGATTTAAACTATGTTTTTTATTTTATATTATATTTATTAGCAATAATTCTCATCAAAATCATCTCGTCATATGCATATCATACGTACAGGTAGTTCTAACTGTGACATATTGACTGAATGTCTTGATTTTAATTTTTTTATTTGGTTGTGGTGATTTTACTTGATTTGGTGACAATAGTCTTCCCTCTATCGTTAAAATGTACTTTTAAGTATCTGTTGCTAAGGAGTTAATATGGCATGGATAGGATCAGGAAAGCATACATAGCAACCAACATAGCAACCAACATAGCATCCGATTTCATGTTCATGATTGATCAAAAATTCGTCTTACTTTTATAATAAACAATTTACCAAACTGTGATATTGTAACTAAAATACTACCCTCAAGCTATCAATTTCTCCCACCATATATTGGTTGTCGATATTGTGATTATGTGACCCTTTATACCATGTTTAATGCTGTATATCGAGACATAAAAGATTTGTAACCAATCTTTAAACAATATTTTTTTTATGTTGAATTGTGATCCCTCTTTAATAAACTAGCAATTTTGTGCAGGTTAATTAGGATTATTTACAGAATTGAAGTATTGTTGGTGTGTTTTTGTATGGTTTTTTAGTAACGCGAGTTTTATGCGAACACAATAAAAAAAAAGAAATAAGTCCGTCCGAATTCTAGGCTATATCAGATGAATTAATGCTAAAATCAAACAGTTTTTTAAGTTAACTGCTTCTTTTATTCCAAATTTGACCTGGTTTACTTGTAGTTGAGCTAGTTTAGTGTAATTATTTTCTTTAATGACCTCATTACGAAGGTTATTTCAAAAAGCGAACGATGATTTGTAAATGATTGATTATAAACTCTAACTAGCAAACATTTGTTTCCCTCGAGGATATTAGACATACATGTAGTTGTGGGTGTGCGTCTGTGTAAAATGTGAAAAATTATCCGCCTGTTTGGGTTTAGTAATTTCAACGAAGCAAATAATTATTATTTCTTGTTGTCCTCATAACTATAAAACATTATTCTAAATTACAATTTATTATATCGTCACGTGATAGCTAAATACATGTAGTAGTTTAATAGGTGCTTCAATTTTACGTTTTATGATTTTTTAACATATCAAATTTTATATAATAATCCAGGCAGGGTTCAAGAAATCCTAAGAAAATACTAAGAAAATAAAATTTAAACAATTTAATGGAAATCGAAATTTGACGTAACCGAATAGACTTTTTTATTTCTTACGGAAGCTTATAAACGTTTTGTTATTTTGATATTTAAAGAAATATATTTTTATATTGTAGAATACGTGTTATATTGTAGCAATAAAAAAACATGAAATACCACCAAACTGCTGTAGTTAATATTTCTGACTGACACGATAGCCGATTGTGTTTAGACGTAATAATTATATACTAGCGCGTCATCCACGGGGGGTATACACTTATAACTCGTGTGCTTGTGATCAACCATAGATATGTATGGATCAACTTTATCGAGTCACATTCCTCAATTCAAATTTTCGGCACTTTTACATCATAAAGTCTTTAAATTTCGTACACAATTCCCAAGTTCGTAAAACGAAGATGTTGATGTTGATGAAGATGTTATTATACAAATGATCGCGTAGGCGGGCCTTTAAGGTTGTACAACATTCACGCAGCTAAATATTTGCCCATCATCATACATGTTTGATGTTGTTCAAGTTTGTTGGGAAAATGGTCCACACGATCATACATTGTATAACAACATCGTCGTACAAATGTTGTTATACAAATGTATGATCGTGCGGTCGGGCCGGGCCTTAAGGTTATTAATCGAAGGCCCCTTTTACTTCAAGCTGATAACTTATACTTCGTGTCAACTACTAATACCAAATTTTAACTTTTTAAATTCACTGAATAATCTTCACTGAAATGTATTCGTTACAGTTTCTTGTATCAAAGATCCAGTATATTTTAAGATATATTAAATGTTATAAGAGAAAGCTAAAATACAGGCTTGTTAATATGCGAAGTTATTAATGCAAGCCAAAATTTAAATATTTTTTGCTTAGAATTTGCCGCACTAACAATTCAGAAAGTTTTTTTTTCTTGTTTGCTACGTATTTTATTTCTCGGGAAATGAGGCCTACTGAGTTTCAATAGAAAAAATAACCGGAGAGTATTCTATTTTCAGCAAAACTTTTGGTTTATTGCTTATTGTAGATTTATAAACCGGTATTATGGGTCAGCCACAAGGGTCTTGCTTTGTCGACAACATAGTGAAAACCGGTCTTCTTGTTACAGAATTTAGTTCTAAATTTGGAGTCTCACAAAGATTTTTGTGGCCCAATGTTACTTGTAAAGTTTTGGTGGTAACCAACCTCGCCCAAAGTTTAGTTGTGTGTCTTTTTTCATTGAACTGAGTTCAGTCGCACGCCATGGCCAAGGCAGACGATCAAGTTAGTATTATAAATTACTTCGTTTTCTAATTATCAATTAATATTGAATTACATGTGTTATTTGGTTAATCCTTCTTTTTATATTAAGTAATCATGACAATAGTATAATCCATAATCGTATCTTGTGGAATCTATTGTACATCTATCTACATGTATAACAGTATTATTATTAAATTATACCTTTCAAAATAATTTAGAATGTGCGATAATTATAAATGTTTGTTTTTCTAAATTTCTTTTTAGGTTAAGATTCTTGAGGTATGCTTCATGTTATATTTTCTCTACCAGCACTCGAGAAAAACCTTATTAAGATATTCGTAATTTTATGTTTAACAGTAACTGTAAACCCTATCTTCACTGCCAACGATCGTACGATGGTTATTTTTTTGAAATCTATATTTAGGACGCTGAAACTGGAAAGAGAATTGACTTTTCAAAAGATGAAAACGAGGATAGAGGGAATTGGTCTGGAAAATTGGACTTTTTGTTGTCCTGTTTGGGATACGCAGTTGGTCTGGGAAACGTTTGGCGATTTCCCTACTTATGTTATCAACATGGTGGCGGAGCTTTCCTTATTCCTTACGTCATTATGTTGGTATTTGTTGGACTACCGGTTTTCTTTTTGGAGTTGTCCATGGGCCAATTTTCGAGTAGTGGTCCACTTACTGTTTTTAGAATGTCGCCACTGTTTCAAGGTATTTATACAATCGAAACGATAAGGCCTACGTGATTCAGCATTGTGGAATTCTGAAAAAGATATCGAAACGTTTCATGAAAAATTTGAAATTGAAGAAGTAAAAAATTTAATATGAAGATATTCACTGAATAGGTGAAATGATATTTCCATAACCACACAAATTACGGTATCGGTTATTTGTTATTTGTTAGGAATTGGCATTGGTATGGTAATCGTATCCGCATTTGTTGGGATATATTACAACATGATAATCGCATGGTCCATATATTACTTAGTGTCATCGTTTACCTCCCTTCTTCCTTGGGGATCGTGTGACAAACCCTGGAATGGAGACTGTAAGCACTGCTTTTTTCGGTTAATAAAAATGCAAGTAAAATTCAAAATTCTTCATTGAAAAAATGAGACTTAAAGTTTTGCATACTCGTAGTATTTACATTTTGTCTTCATCGGGTATTTTTTCGTCTATGCAGATTGCTACACTAAATTACCTGATATGGTATGCAATGGAGAAGGATTCTCGCGCGGTGTGAACGGTACATGTTTCAATTCATCACTTCCTACACAAATGTTGGGTTTGTGGAATGAAACATTAGCCAAGGACACCCTTGGAATAAGACGTAAGCTTCCAAGCGAAGAATATTATGAGTAAGTGTTATTGAATAACGAGACAACTATTGAAAGGACTTTTATTTTCTCTATTTGTCTTCCTGTTAAACTCCGTTTAAAGAAAAATACACATATGCAAACTATATATTTATTACACTGTATATATATATTTATTATATGGTAATTTCAGTGTCTCATTCTAGAACAGGTTCCTATCTCTATTCATGACGACATTTATTATGTAAGACGTTTTGGAATTGATTTATTAATTTTTTAGGAATTATGTTTTGGGATTAACAAGCGGAATTCATGACCTCGGAAAAGTGAAGTGGCAGTTGGTTTTATGTCTCATCTTGGCTTGGATCATCGTGTTTTCTTGTCTAAGCCGAGGAATCAAGTCATCCGGAAAAGTATATTTCACTGTTAATTTTAAGAAATAAAATAAAATCAGATATCAGAAAAAATTCTCCGCCAGCAATAAAATACGAAGCGATAAAGCAAAAAATTTCGCGTCAAATTTTACGTCACAATAAGGGGGCACACATGTATAATACAATTCAAAATGATATGTTGTTTTTATTGGATTATAGGTGGTTTATTTTACGGCCTTGTTTCCCTACGCAGTGCTCATCATCTTGCTCATACGTGGTGTGACGCTTGAAGGTCATTTAGAAGGAATAAAGTTTTATATAATTCCCGATTTTAATCGTCTTCTTAACGCTAAAGTAAGTTGGTACGCAATGTTGCTGTAATAATAATAATAATAATATATATTCGTTCTTATTATATTAGTTTAAAGAACAAAATATATTTATATATATATAAGATATTAGAACTATAAAGGTAGAGAATATGAAATAGAGAATTCTCTGGTTTTTGTACCAAATGTTGTGCTTCCAGGTTTGGAACGACGCGGCATCCCAGATATTTTTCTCATTGTCGGCTTGCTTTGGAGGTCTTATCACCTTGTCAAGCTACAACCGTTTTCACACCAATCTTCTAAGGTAAGCGTTATTTTTTTAACAATTACAATCATTTTGTTTTAGCTGTCTGACTTCCGTCGTAATACGTCAAGATTTGTTTATTCTCGTGCTTTTGTCAGAGAAAAAAATTAGTTCACTCTAAAAAAAGCTTTTATGTGGTTTTTTAAGAAATAGTTATTGAATTATGAAATATAGAATTATAAATAACTTACTTAAAATTACTTATTTTGCGGACAAAAAATTGTTAAAAATGTGACATCGTTTTCTTACTATAATTCTTTTTTCCATTCCATTGCTTTGAATTTGAATGACGAATAAAAAAATTTATGAAAACTAACTATGCGATAGTTAACAATACTGTATTATCATTGTTTACTTAATTAACATGATTTTTGAAAAGGGATTCATTGGTGGTAACGTTTGGCAATTGTCTTACAAGTTTCTTCGCTGGTTTTGTAATCTTCTCGTTTCTTGGATTCCAAGCTCACTCAATGAACACCACCGTTGACAAAGTCGTTAATTCTGGTAAGATAATCCGAATGATGTTTTAAATAAGCGGTAGATTGTAAAGGCAATAAATTAAGATTATAATATCTATATGTAATAAAAATATGCCGATGTAACGATGATTCTGAATTGGAAATTTAACAAAATAGAAAATCGTCATATTTTCTTCTAAATTCGAACAGGCCCCGGTTTGGCATTCATCGTTTACCCAGATGCAGTAAATAAAATGCCGATATCTCCACTTTGGGCCATATTGTTCTTCATCATGTTAATAACCTTAGGATTGGATAGTGAGGTTCGTATTTAATATCCAGCCATTGCAAATATTATTAAAATAACCAATGCAAAATTACACTGTGGATGGAAGCTATTTGTTTTTTTTAATTAATTTTTTTCGTTTTAAATAGTTTGCCCTTTGTGAAACGGTGACTACGTCATTGATGGATAAATTTCCCAATCTTAGGAAAAGGAAAACCATGGTCATTTTGTTAACGTGCATCTTTCTGTTTATATTGGGGTTACCGCTTTGCACAGAGGTAAGGAGGAAGAGTAGCTGTCACAAAAACTACTCTAAATTTGACCTCAACAACTTTTAATGTATTCATTATTTTTAATTATGTTTCATCAAGTGGAATATCACCATTTAAGTTCTCACAGTTGTGTAAGACATTTCTTGATTAATTTCAGGGAGGGGTCTATTTATTGAATCTGATGGACTCTTATGCTGGTGGATGGTCCGTCTTATTTATTGGTTTGTTAGAAATGATCGCCGTTACGATGGTCTATGGTTAGTTTTTTCGCTATACTAAATTAAGTATAATTTTACTCTAAGCGGGAGTGTTATTGTAAATTTACAGTAAGCAAATGAACTATTTGTAATTGACTTTTTCAACTTCTCAAAAAATTTAAATTTGCTTATGACTGCACCATAATGATAAAATGATAAATGAGGATTTTTCTTTGATATGTTCAAAACAATTAAAATGAAATATGATTTTCATTTGTTTACTTTTCAGGCTGGCATCGTATATCTAATGACATCAGAATCATGACCGGAAAGCGAATTTCGATTTGGTGGCGTGTTTGCTGGAATGGATTCAGCCCAATTCTTATATTTGTAAGCTACACCCGTAATTGGGTGTTACCGTGCTACCAGCCAAGACCACCAAAAACCACCCAAAATCAGCCAAAACAATCCAAAACCACCCAAAAACCAGCCAAAACCACCCAAATCCAGCATGATGAAATCCAAGATGGCCGCCAAAAACCGGAAGTGGCCCATATCTTTGTCATTTTTTGAGCTACAGGGTTCAAATTTAGTAACCAGGCATGTAATTGGACACTCTAACGAACCACGTGATAAAATCCAAGATGGCCGCAATAAAACCGGAAGTAGCCAACATCTTTGTTATTTTTTAGCTACTGGGTTCAAATTTGGTATCCAGGCATCTAATTGGACACTCTAACGAACCACATGATAAACGGACCACGATATAAAATCCAAGATGGCCCCAATAAAACCGGAAGTATCCAACAATTTTGATATCTTTTTAGCTACAGGGTTCAAATTTGGTATCCAGGCATCTACTTGGACACTCCAACGAACCACGTGATAAAATATAAGATGGCCGCAATATGACCGGAAGTGGCCAATATATTTGATATTTTTTTAGCTACATGGTTCAAATTTGGTATCCAGGCATCTAATTGGACACTCTAACGAACCACTTAATAAAATATAAGATGGCCGCAAAATAACCGGAAGTGGCCAACATATATGATATTTTTAGCTACAGGGTTCAAAGTTGGTATCACTTCACGCTGTTGAAAAAAGGAAGCAATGTTTTACCAAATTAAAGCTACCCGAGGCCTTGAAACGTTTAAGTCAATAATTGAAATGCAAGATAATGAAGAGACAATATGGTTTATCTAAATATAAACGATTTTTTGTTGATAATGCCAAATGGCATAGTTGGTCAGAAGAAAGGCGCATTGACCATATTAAAGCCTTTCGCATCTTTCATTCCATTCATAGTCATTCATATAGAAAGCCAAATACCGCTGGAATGAAGCCGAATTAATGTTTTCGAAGCCGTGCTGATAAGGTAGAGCCAAATATTTTTATAGATCGGCTGAAACATCACAAGTCCTCATCAGGTTGGACTGTTCAACCTCCTGATGATTCCATGAGATTATATTTATATTTATTTTCATTACTGATCCACGTAAACAACAAGAAATGTCCTTTGACTTCTGTCTTAAAAAATCTTTCTCCGTTGTAACGGTTTTGACTTGTTGTCAAAAGATGGATAATTCATGTTTGTTTCTTGTCCGTTCTTATAGTATAACAACTTGGACTGTTCGAAAAACTGGAGAAACAAAATCGAAGTATGGTCCAGTTTACATACATTTTCAGGATGAATGCTTGAAATGATTTGATTCTGAACAATTCTATGCTCCAGGGTCATCCTTTAATGTTAACAGAATTTCATGCAATATTGATGTGCTAAAAGATCTTAGGCAATGTGAAAAGGAAAAGTTGGGCGTTAGATTTTTATAGTTAATATTGAGCATCTCAAACTAAGAATCATCAATCTTAATTTTGGCAGGTAGCGTTATTTTGTGTCTGTGGCATCCAATAATCAAATAGCTCAAATAAAAGAACTCGATCTCCTTATTAAAATGAATATCAACATGATGTGTATCTGATCAGTAGTTTCTGAGATATTGGAGTCAACATCTGTGCTCACTCGTGTCATTTGACAAGGGTTTATATATTTAATTTTTCCCCTCCCCTAGATTGTGACGTCATGGTGCACATCGGTATTGGTATTCTGTGAAAAGAAATACCACTTTTACCATATCTTCCACTTGTATTGGCACATCCAACCGAACTATCGATCGATAGGATTCTCTCACACATTAGAACCGAGTGACTCTTAATATTAAAACTTAATATCTTCCAATTCCCGTTTTCTTTCTTTTACTTTTATCTCACAGCGGAAGTTTAAGTGCTCTAAAATAGCACCATTCTTCATGAGAATTAAAAAAAAATCTACCACCGGGGTGGGACACCCTCCTCGCGCTCCCCGGGTGCAGCGGGCTTTGCCCTTGCACATGACCAGGGATACTGACATGTAGGCGCCCCCTGGATCCGCCCCTAATACACGTGGGCATTATGTTTTATACCGAGTCGAGCATTCAAAATTGAGATATATTCATAGCTTTTATATCCCATTGTTATTCCATCCAACGTATTCACGCGTATATATACCCTCGGTTTAATGGCGACCATCTTGAATTTCATGACGTGGTTTGTTAGAGTGTCCAGTTATATGCCTGGATTCCAAATTTGAACCCTAAAGCTAAAAAATAACAAAGATGTAAGCCACTTCCGGTTTAATGGTGACCATCTTGAATTTCATGACGTGGTTTGTTAGAGCGTCCAGTTATATGCCTGGATTCCAAATTTGAACCCTAAAGCTAAAAAATAACAAAGATGTAAGCCACTTCCGGTTTAATGGTGACCATCTTGAATTTCATGACGTAGTTCGTTAGAGTGTCCAATTATATGCCTAGATTCCAAATTTGAACCCTGAAGCTAAAAAAATATCAAATATGTTGGCCACTTCAGGTTATATTGCGGCCATCTTATATTTTATCACGTGGTTCGTTAGAGTGTCCAATTAGATGCCTGGATACCAAATTTGAACCCTGAAGCTAAAAAATTAACAAAGATGTAAGCCACTTTCGGTTTATGGCGGCTATCTTGGATTTCATCATGCTGGTTTTGGCTGGTTTTGGATGGTTTTGGTTGGTTTTGGTTGGTTTTGGGTGGTTTTGGCTGGTAGCACGGTTTAGTAACACCCACATTGTAATTCCCTACAGACCTAGCTACAGTTGTACAAAAAGCTGTTTAACGACCCAACAAATCCATTTGTATAACTAGAGGATCTACAGTTTTATTAGATTTTTTAACAAAGGCAACTCCGGAATTTCATCGATTGTGGGAGTGGCAGGTCTATCCCTGGATGTCTCCCTTTACCAGGTGGTGCACATCGGCGCTACGAAAATCGCGGGAAAGGGTATAATTTTTGGCCATAAACTAAAGACTATACATTTTAAAAAGAGATGGAAATGAGGGTGTTTTTCAAAATCTTAATTGTTCATACAAATATCTCTAGATAATATGTGAAAGTAAGTTCAAAATTCATTGTAATGGACAAAAACCAAACAAATATTAAAACAATTCTGGGGGAGAAGCTTTTACAAATAGTTTCTTTTTTCTAATGTTTTATAGGGAAAACTAGTTTTTGTTGGATTATGTTTCTGGATTAGGCTAAGTACTTCTATAGGGCCTCAACGCATGTACGTTGAAATACCATAACACGTAGGGTTGTATGTGTATTTAGAAACCATTATTAATATTACCAATTTAATGAATGACATTTCTTTTTAGTGTGTTCTTGTATTTTCTTGGGTTGATTATAAACCAATGAAATATGGTGATTACTATACATATCCGTTATGGGCTAACGTGTTAGGATGGCTGATGGCTGTCACCGTTATTATCTTTATACCACTGGTCATGATCTACCATATATGCACCGGCAAAGGCAGTATATTTGATGTAAGTAGGGGACATTTGCGACACTGATTCCTCGGTCGTGGTATAAAAGCTATGTTACCTATTTGGTGTTTGGCTAATTATTCCTAATAAACCTAGGTGGAAAATATTTGGTTTTTACCACATTATCAGTTTGTTGAAAAATATATATCTTATTTAGAGATTTCGAAATGCGGCGAAGCCAACTGTGGGTTGGGGACCTGCTCTTGTCAAACATAGACGTCTTGTGGACTACGTTGATGATTTCGTTGTGGACCCTGACAATACAGAAAGTGAAACCAAGTCCGTTGAACAGTTTGCTTTCGGTGATAAGCAACAGGTAATTTCGCACTAGACTACACTGAAAATTGTTTTCATTACGAATACACAGTGTATTACGAAATTTAAAAAAATATATTTTGTATCAATCTCTGGTCTTTCAGCAACAAAAATTTCCGTTTGATGACATACCAATGCAGACGACTTCGATGGCGGTTCCTCCTCCAATATATCCCAAACAAATACCAACTACTCCTCCACCCCTGCCCAAGCGCTGCCAGGAACAAGATTTACCACCTCGCCCACCCGCACACATGATGTCGGATACGCAAAGCGAAATCCCACAGGCTCCACCTCTACCGGTTGCTGAAAGCGGAAAGATAAGTCCACCGCAAACACCTTCTGCAGCGCGATGTAGCATGGATTCGTCAAGTTACCCTTTGGGAGTTGATAACGATTCATTCGTAGCAGATTAAGAGTAGACGCCTCCTTTTTTTTCGAGCGAGGTGTTTAGAAGACTCGAATAATGAAACGTTATAAAACATTATGAATTTTTATTGCTATCGGTTTACTCGTTTGGAACTTTATCCATCCATAATACTCTTCATATAGACTATTTTTTATAAAGAAATCTCTTTTGTTGATTTTTTTATTCATAATAATAGAAGATACAATTCCAACGTGTGGTGTTGAAGCAAAGCTGTGATCAAAATTGTTGAAATTTACAGCATGTTAAACGAAACTCTCAAATTTACAAAAAGTGCGCAAAAAAGTGTAGTGGACAAATTCTTTCGTTTAATAGTTTAAATTAGCTTAAATTAAATTGTCCATGAATATTCTAAGTAAAGCTTATACATATTATTAAGTTTATTGATAACCATACTTCATATTACATGTTTAAACAAATTTAACAGATAATGATAGTGTGTTGTGAAGCATTGCACGTCAAATATGAAAATATACATTTATTTATTATGTTGTGAAATAAATATCACTTTTCAATTTTAAATATCATTAACAAGGTTCGTGCGCAAAATAACGGATATTTGCACGATATTTTTGGATTAAAAAATTACGTAAACATTTAGAATTCTGTACAAATAAGTTAATGAATAATTGTTAATTCGTTGGCATTTTTTGTTAAATGGTAAC
>JAYJLZ010146979.1:0-12561 GCA_036873915.1 Tubulanus ruber | reverse complement strand
CTAGACCGGTATTTAGGGGATTTATCTCTCGTGTAGAATGAAAATTCAGAAAAATTTTCCTCGTGTAGAAAGGCCTACATTCAAACATTTTAGTACTGTACAGTATAATAACAGACCTAAACCGTGTAGTAAACAGACCATCTCTACCGTTCATTAGCATAATGAAACGAAAAAGTCAAAGTACCGCGTTAATAAGCTTTAAAGTCAAAGTACCGCGTTAATAAGCTTTAATCATCTTCATATGTATCATCCTCAAAATCCTCAGCATCTTCATAATCATCACTGTAGCCTTCCTCAATGTTGCTGTCTGTTTCTACTTTGGCAACAAAATTCTCTCCAACTGTTGGGATGAATTCAGAACGGAAAACTTTTTCAATGGCTGAGGCAGAACCAGTGTCGAATATTTCTTGCGTTATCTGGGAAAAGCAATCCTCCAAAATATCATCAGATACCCTGAAATACACACATTTATACATATTAATGATAGCTGCAACGAGTTTTTCCTCTTCAAACCTTTTTCCTAAAAATATTATTCTAATTCATTTTCTAATCATATTTTACAGTTAGTTCAACAATATTCTGACACAGCATACCAGGTAGTTTCATAATAGATGCTAGTTACAGACACCAATGTTAACATACAGTAAACCTCTCTATAACCGAAATGTCCATGCATTCAAACTACAGTACTTTGTAACATTAAAAAAAGGACACTGGAAAATGTTAAAGTAGAAAATGAAAGTCGGACAAATTTTTGTATATGGACTAGAAAATATCAGACTTCGATCTTGAGCAAGGTGGAGCAAGCCTTATATTTGGTGGATCATACAGTTAATTCAATAAAATCAGTAAAAGTGAAGTTTTGCCATTTAAAAGAACACCAAATATTTTTTGGAGATTTAACATATTTTTTAAAAATACATATATGCACGGTTATCATACGTTTTAGTAGCAACATTCCTCATGTTTAATTTATTTGAGATAAAACGTAATTCATCTGCAGAGTTGGAATATTTAGTCTTGAAGATTGTGTCTTAATTAAAATTTAGCAGAATTTTCTCATCATTTATTGCATGGTTGTCACATACTAAATACCTTTCAACGAGGAGCCAAGGGTTGAAGTTACCAACAGAAACATTAGAAGTACGCTCCAAATAACTTTCATAATCTTTCTTGTAGTTGAATATGCTGTTAAGAGTTTCGTTATTGATTGATACTGGCAGCAAAGGTCGAACTAATGGATGCTTGGGTTCAGAACCACGCAGCAACAGACTGTCAACCAGAGAGGACGGAGCTTGACAATCAGACATATTTCCATCTGGCTGGCTATATTCGATGCCGTCATTTTCATAACTGAAACAAAAAATTATCAGCAAATTTTCAATTAGTATTAAATGTTTTTTGTTATACCAAAAAAAACAGAGAAATCATAACTTACCTTGTAAATTTGCCTGGTTCAAGAGACGAAGTTATCCGAATAGGTTTTGGAGTACTGGGCTTTTCATCTTTGTACAACACTAAGAATACAGAGAGAGAAAGTTAGTAAATTTTCAATTAAAAATATCAAAAATTCATTAATAATTTCTTATTTTTTCAAATAAATTAGGATGTGCTAATTATTCGTTCAATTGCTTTTTCTGTGTTTAAACAGGGTTGCTTCTAAACATGGCATCGCAAGATGGCATGGCATGGCATAAGATAGTGTCAAATATTGATTTTTCAGTTTCTTGTGATTTTATAAGTGGACCATTTGGGACAAGGGTCATCCCAACGAGGATGAAATAAATTGAAAACTCTGGTATATTTCTTGACGAAAGCGACCTGTAGACCTGAATTTGGCCATTAAACCGGAAGTGACCCCCTAACTTCCTTGTTTTTCGAGATAGAGGGTTCAAATTTGGTATCTGGGGCTTATACCCAAATGGTCCACTTATAAAATAACAAGAAACTGTTTAGAACCAACCCGTTTAAACAATCTAAATTTTCGACGATTTTTTTTGGTATTTGCATATAAGGCCAGATAATAAAAAAGTGGTTTAGCGTCCCAGCCCGACCTACGAAATACGCCCGACATGAAATGTTTTTTATTATTTATTTTGAAAACAATCGTAAAAAACGATCTTTTTACATTAAAAGTTTGGGTCCTTTGAGCTAGTGCCTCGGGAACATCACCCACCATAGTTGCGCGCGTGAGTGACAATACAATATTGTCAATCAGTGACAAGTATGAGAAATTTATATAAAACATAGCTTCATCCCGATCGACCGCTATATTGTAGTATTTAACTGAGATTTATCCCCTCGAGTTAGAATGAAGGAAATAAAACCTTTTTCAGAAGAAAGTAGTTTTTTTAAAATATTTTTACATATCAACAAATCTCAATGAAAAGTAGGGAAAAAATTAAAAAAACCGCCCGCCCCGAATTTCTAAAAAATAAAGAATGCTAACAACTTCTTTTTTTATCTGGCCTAACTACGTTTACTCATTTAAATGTTTTAGATACGTGTTTTCGAAGAATAGGCATCGCCAAGCCAAGATATCTTACTGAAATGTGATAATTGGAATACTTATGGCCCTATTTGGAGTCATGTTCATCTAAAATATCCAGGTTTTTAAGTAAAAGTCAATTTTCTTGATTAACTTACTGGTAAATCAATAAAACACCAGTTACAAAGAAACAGGTAAAGATGAAACGAAGAATGTAAAATGTAACGTTTCCCACAAAGTATTTCATCAGTTAACAAGGCAACCAGGGTTGACAACCACTTGGAATTGTCAAAAACATGGAAAATGGTAAAAGAAGCTAATGGACGGCTATCTTGAATCTGAATAACCCAATTTTTAGCAGGCAGATGTATGATGGGTAGATGTATATCCATACTGAATATCAAAGACCTGGGCCAAAAGCTGTAAAAAATTTCCCACTTTTGTCTATGGACACTGGACGAAGACCGCATGCAATAGACCATTTGGGACTAAAGTCCCAATTGGTCTAAAAAATAGAAAAATAGGTAAAGAGTTAATTTAGTAGTGTAATCCCGTTTCGTGAAGAAATGAGCTTGTGCCAAGAAAGTTATCATTGTGTCTTGAGTAGAAGAACAAGGGTATGAAGTTAACATGAACTCAAAACCATAAAATCATACAGTTCAAGAAATCAAGTACCTTTTTTGGATGCTTTTCTAGGATATTCTTCATCTTTATAGGCAACAGAATTCCATTTTAGTCTGATTTCGTCTTGTTCCCGCTAAAAATATCAAAGAATAAAAATTTCAAAATGGAAATAGGATACTTTGAAGTTTTAGGCACAACATGTAACTTCAAATATCCTGTAATGTAGAATAACATCTTAAATGTATTTTTCAAATGAAAACCTAATAAAAAAGTTAACTTTACCTCCATTTGATTTAATCTTTGTAGCATTGTCTCAATTTGAGGAGCATCCTTCATTTTCTTTGAATTAGTTTCAGCCCTTTTGTCATCTTCTAATCTTTGCAGCTCAGTAGCAGCATCACGCATCAGATCATGCAAGATCATATCACTTAATATTTCAGCATTAAATCCCACCTGTTAATAAATGTAGACATTGATACAGAAACATGATACAGTAGTGGTGTAAATATTTCTTGAATGGCTTCACAATTGAGGTATGTGGCAATATTTCATTAAAGTTTCCACAGGAAGTTTTTGTTGGGAGAAGAGCTCTGCCCACTGACTGTTACTAAGCCATCATGCTATCAGCAAACCGACTACAACGTTCCTTGAACACAGACCAAAACGTCTCGTATTCCAATTGTCAAAAATGTCCCCTACTTAATTTTTCAGCGTAGTCTAAAAATATTTTGTTTAGTACAAATGTTTTGGTGGTCAAATTTCTTCTGCAAGCTTCAGTAGCGTCAAAAACTCCAAGCACACCCTAAAATCGTCTTTCCTCTACATTCATACACTTTGACACATTAACTTAAGGGAGAAAATTGTAGCTGATAAACGTGATGGGGTGTGTGTCCTTATCCCGCACTGTGATTGGTTAATGATGATATTGAGTTTGATACCAATGTCATTAATTTAATATTCTAGATTACTTAATTTGTTTCAATTCAATCAAAAAGAAAATATGATTTTTCATCGTAAAATCTCTGTTTTATGTATGTGGTTTATTTACCTTCTCTGAAACAGTTTCTGATAACTTCTGTCGCAACGAATGATTTGGATATTCTGAAGTCTCTTTATCAGATATCATCTGAAAGTAAACACATTTACAGGTAATCAGAATGTTTTTAAATTTTTTGAAATAATAATGAGTCGACAAAATCTGGCGTCATAATTCACCTGTGCTTTATCCAAAAAAGGCTTTAGTTTCGACTTTATAGCTCTCTCAGCCTCTGCAACCCATTCTCTGGGTACTCCTACATCTAAATGAGTTAGGAACCCATCATCATCCCTGCGTGGCGAAATACCACGGATAGTTTTCTGTCCGTAATTTGGTATTTGTGACTTTGGTGATGATTCACTTCTGCATAATAAATTCACTTCTTGAGCACATCAATTATTAAAAATGAATCAGATAGGCATTGTGTTCTTTACAATTTGCTAACCTGTATATTTATTTCACTTCGGAATTACATGTTTGTCTAACGATAGACAAAAATTTATGCAAAAAATATTAACAATACAGTTATAATTAATGTGTAACATTCTGATTTCACACAAAGGAACAGCAGGAGGATATAACCATGAAATTTACATTATTTCATTCATGCAAGGTCAATACTTAATTTAAAATTCCTGCCTCATGTGACAGAAAGTATAACTTGCAATCTGCATTATCATAGAGATATTAAAATAATAACTAAAACTACCTCCTTTCTGCTTTGTGAACAGGTGAATGATGAACATTGGAAGCATCCTTAACTTTCATCTGAGAAGCAACGGTAGGTTCAAGGTAATGAGTATCAACATGTAGAATTTCATCATTTTTTCCTTCAGGACGACCTTTGATTTTCTTTTCTTTCTATAAAAAATGTTATGTAAATATTGTTATTTTTAGTATTTATTTTTCAAAGTTCACTTTGGCCAAATTTCGATATTCAGATATATGCAGTAGAGTATTCAGCAAAATTATCAAAGGTTATGTCCAAGGAGATAAATGTCTCGATGGTAAATGAACAATCAACATGGTTAATAGTACCGATAAATACCTGGTAGATGATAGTTAAATATACTTGGTCAATGTCTGAGTTGTTGGTTTATATAGTGAAGTAAGTATGTTTTCATATAAGGATGGGACATTTATTGTTAAAAAAACACAGAAAAAACGAAAAATTTTGTTGTTCATCATATTTAGTTCCTTATGTGAGAAGTCACAAATCTTTATTTCAGTACCAATTTTTTTTTATAAGGAGTTTACAAGGAATTCAATTAGATATACAGTCGACTCCCGTACCAAAAATAAACATACTTTACCTTTATATTTTGAGGAATGAGCAACCCCTTTCTTGGTGGGGATCTGGCCTGCTGCCTGAGTGCCTTTGGCTTTGATTTTGGTAAGGGAGATGGAGATTGATCGCGTGCCCTGAGAAGTGCCACAATTCCTGATCTAATGGCCTCCAGTCTTTCTGGGGTTTGATCATGAATACCTGAAGTGTCATTAATTCAACTTCACCAGATATAAACATATGAAAGTGTAAAATTACGAACTACAGTACAACCGAAAAAATATCTTCAATCTGAAACATGTGTTAAACCTTGTATAACATTTTTCGAATAAAATTAGTTGGGTAAATAAATTGTACTATAACCTGCGGGGTATTCCCGGCAGAGACGATCAACTTGAGGTTCTCTCCCTGCACGGTTGACAGGTGATGATGAGTTACGTCTTCCTATAATTAAATAATCAACAAGTTCAAAATGGTCAAATCTTCGACTAAGTATTTCAGCATATACCAGTACGCCATTTAGAATAGATGTTCTACTTGAAACATTTTACTTTATTTTCATTATAATACATTATTTTAATTACAAACAACAGAACACCTGAGAATAAACAAACTATTATTTTTGATAGATGTTTTCACAACCTACAGTTTTAAACGATCGATAGGTTTTGTTTTAAACTACTCTCATTGATTTCTGAAATAAATATACCATTAATCAATGTTTCTTTTATAGGTTTCCATGCTTCTCTGGTTTCTGCAAAAGTTGTCTGAGGTTTCCCATCTTTCCTACTCCAATTATTGTAATCATTCTATAGATAATGAAAACAAATTTGAGGCCCGTACCGTACATATCATATACATGTATCATATAGTTATATATGTAGTATATAAAAAATAATATTTTACTCATTGTGTTTATTTTTTGGATGCTATTATGGGTATTTTCGACAAAAATACTTAACACGATTATGGTAGTTAATTACATGACAACAAAGTTTCTCATGTAGACCAACAGCACAATTTAGAACAACAAATTTCTAAATCTGAATACACGAATAAAAGGGGGAATGTTTTGTATCTACATTAAACCATGCCTAAGTCGGATAAATGGTCAAGTCGGACAAAAACTAATAGTGCCGTTTTTTTCTTCTCATTTTCAATTAAATTTCTGTCCCAATGGCGGATTTTATAAGTCGGAAACTCGCCTATGTCGTAGTCTGAAGTGTGGTCCCAAAATATAAAATCTATTGAAATCACTAGGTATAAGTCGAATGTGTTTTTCAAGCTTATTTTTCTTTGCGCGCTCCCGTTGCAATGCGCTTGTACGAGTGCTACTGTTGAACCATTTCTTAACTCGCGCTATAGAGTTGCATCGGCTGTCGACTGTGACGTCACTGTGTTGTATTATCTTTAAGTGAATTTAAGTTTACAGTAATATCTCGGTTACTAAGTCGTAGTTTGCATTGAAAAAGTCGGATGTTTTCAGCTGGTCCCAAATGATCCTTAGATGACTTAGGCATAGTTTACTGTATTAATATAGGTGTCTATTTTGTTTAAATATTTGAAAATTGCTGTTATTGCAAACACCATAAAGGCATCATTGTACAGTATATAATCATTTGAGAAGGAGTCTGCATTAAAAATGCATAACAATTTAACAGCAAAAACTGTGTAACTACTGTACATTGATTACTGAAGCAAAAACTGTGTAACTACTGTACATTGATTACTGAATCAAAAAACTGTTGAATATCTCCGTTTCAGTTTAAATTAAGATAAAATCTAAAAATCCAAAAAAACTTGCCTTTTCTTGACACATGACATTCACAACACATGGGACTCCTGTCACACCACCAACTTCCAAATCCATACAACACTGGGTCAACTTATCAGTCAGGTAATTTATATCCTTATTAACTCGTGGCAAACCATAAGTAATATCATATCCGGACAAATTTTGTACATAGCTTTGAATGGCTCGTACGGTAGCACGATGAGCTGCAGCCAATTTTCCTAAATTCAATGTCTGAAATATAAAAAAAACATTAGAGATAATTCCAGCACATGCTAATTCCACTTCATGTACTTTCACGTTCAGAATGATACAATAAAAATTAGCTTATCTTACAATTATTGTTTTGTAAAATATTATTATTAAATTATCGTGATACCTGTTCATTCATGTTTAAAAAACAACATTCTGTTTGAAACTACAGTCAACTCTTGGTACAACGAAGTTGAAGGGACCACCAGAAATACTTCGTTTTAGAAAAAGGTTTGTTATAAGCAAGGTTTCGGAAGTAAATCGGGGTTTGACGGGACGACAGGGTCACTTCAGGGTGCACAAGTTTACTATAGCGGGCGTTGACTGTATATACTTACTGGTTGATTTATTTAAATTAAAACCAAATCAAGCGCTACTGTATTTGATTTGATAAGAACAAGTAGATGTTCACCAACACAATAAATGTCATCTCTCATGGAAGTGAATAACCCAGGGGCTGATTCAAAGAAAAATGTAACTGTTGACTCTGACGACTATGGACAATCACAATCGGGTGAATCCATCAGCACACGGCGCTAAATAATGTATAATAGTTACCTTTTTGCTACCTTTAAGTAGGTCTGGTCCAAGCTTTGTTAATTCAGCTTGTATTTCATGAACCTGGTGATGCAGTCCATACATCAGTCGTGCAGTACGTGATGCCTTTTCTTCAGCATGCATTATTTTCTTTTCTTCCTCTTTTTTCTCAGATTCATTAAGATTCTGTAAGTGGCCTAAGACAATTGAATAAAATCATAAAATTTATAAATATAGCCATAAAACCGGTAATGTATATCCCTTAAAGGTATTGTAAAAATTGAATGGTATTTTTCAAGTTTAACCCGATAGTGTGGGTTATGTTGACACCCTTACAAATGACCATGATACTGGAATACAAAATATGGCGAGATCTTCTTCGTACGGGCAACAATGGAAAAATAGTCTTTCGTAAGACTATTATCATAAACGTCTATTATCGAAAAATATATATTGTAAGAATATTTACCCTTACAAAGAATTTTATTTCAGCTAATGATATTTTTACATGCCGTAAAGACTTTACTATTTAATTTCAACAAAATCCTTGGGATTAGATGTGACTACTTTATAAATACAGAAGTGATAAATCCTATTTACGTACCAGGGCCTTGCTTAGATAATTTAACTTGATTAAACTTGTATATTGTTTGAACATGACTATTCATATCCTGGCGTAAGTTACAAATTTCTTTCATATGCTTCTCATCTTCAGGTATCACATCATAACTGCCAATATCTCTGGTCGGAGGGGAATTTGTTGTAGCTGCAAAAACAAAACAATAACAACAACCTGTTCGCAACATTGTTGTGCACCCCTACCCCTACATGAATATTTTGTTTTATAATTAAAGTGAATAAGGAAAGGCAGAATGCCTAATTACCAGGATAATCCTTCACATTTGTTTGTTGATGAGCTGCTATGCCAGTAGTTCTATGAGATGAAGCATGGTTTAAAGACTTTTTCTGCTTAACATCTGCCTGTACTTCTACGGAACGAACACTTTTCCCAGCCCGGCGTCGTTCTTCTCTCTGTCGAAGTTTTGTTCTATATCCTTTACTAGGAACTAACTTTGTTTTTGATTTCTTGTCAGCAAGTTCTTTAGTCTTTCTTAATTTTTCCAACTCAATATCTAATTTTTTCTTCTTAATATCTCTTTTAGCTAATGTCACAGCTAATGCAAGATTTTCTTCTGAAATTGCTGAAAACTGCAATGGTGGTGGAGCATTTTCAATAAAATTTGGGTGTTTTCCATGTGTTCCAGCTCCAAGACGTTCTACAAGAATGGGTCCTGGCTTTTGGAACCTTACAGACAATTTTGATTCCGGAGGTTCATTGAGATTAAACAAAAGCTGGTTCTGAATGTGTGGTATCACTCCCGTAACAATACTTTTGATGACCATGATACTTCTTAATAAACCATGAAATCAGTTCTGAAAATTAATATTATATTTAGGACCATTATAGAATTTGGGTTTTTTGTTTTGATTATGTCGCCTGACATCATGTTGATGTTACAAGTTCCATTCATTCATTTAGTGCGTGGCAACTACCTTCACACCAAAGTGTTTTTTCCTTAAAAAGGTCATTTGTTCAATTATTTGCATAACTCATGACATTAACACAAAAATAGTAACAATGGGGTGTTATGAGTGAATTAATTTTAAATTACTCAGTAATTTCACCCATACTTATACCAATTTCGATTTTATGGGACCCTAATAGTAATACACTATATAGTGCGCAATTAGGCAAATATGGCATATGATAGGGTCATCCTTATTACCGGAACAACCGGTCCTCGGTAATTCTAAACTTGTCCTCAGTAATTCTTAGCTCGTCCCCGGTTGTCCTCGGTAATTAGGCTGTCCGATCTAGTTTATACCTCCATCCAGTCCGATGATGAAATGTATAATATTCAATACAAGCAGAGGGAAGCCGGTCAACTCATAATCAAGTCAACTCGTAACCGTTATGGTCAACTCGTATCCAATACTTGTCAACATAGTCAACTCGTACTATTATTTTTATTGGTTACCTTTTACATTTTTTGAAGAACAAAACGAAAAAAAACTTTCAGGACAAAATATAAAAATTTTCAGACAGCATAAAAATCGGGACGGACGGAGAAACAACAAAATAATCTTATATGGCCTTCATAAAATATTCAATTTCCCGTCGGCATTATATAAAAATTAAAGGCAAAAAATTACCCAATTTTTTATTAAAGACAATTATCTCAGATATTAAGGAGAGTGGGTAAAATGCCCATTTCTTAAGGAAATTTAAGGTCCTTAAAAAAATCTCAAATCTAAGGACATTAAAGGATGCGTGAACACTGTACAAGTTATTACAAGAGATTACAAGTCAACTCGTAACCGGGTCAGCTCGTAACTCGGTCAACTCGTTACCAAGTCAACTCGTAACGGTGGGTGGTCAACTCGTAACCCCATTTTCTTTAAGGGAAAATAAAAAATATAAAAAATGTTTAGACGGGTGCAAAAATCGGGAAGGACGGTGTTAAGAAACAAAAAATTAATTTATTATGGCCTCAAAAAATTATTTTTTATGGCCTTAAAAAAATTTATAAGGCCAAGAAAAAAATATTTTATTTACCGTTGACAGCGCGATGCGCGTCAATCATTTTTTTCCAAAATACAAAAAAAAACATTGCATACGCGGCCTATTTCAATTAATTAGGTAGGCCCCTATAATCATGTCAATTAATTAGATTTAGAATAATTATTTTGAATCCTTAAGTTATGAAGCTAGAAATATAATTACCTATTTGTGCAGCGCGAGGCTCTGTTATTTAAAAAAAACTAATTAACTATTAATTTTAAATCATCCGAACCCTCCGCTTTACAAATTGAATTGGATTTGCACTCTTTAAAGTACTAAGACTAAGTTGTATTTTTGTAGGCAACTAACCGAACAAGTCATTCATTCAAAGCTCGGTTTAGACCTTCTTAATTTAAGTATAGTCTTCTATATTTAAATTTATTGAAATAAACAATTAAATTTTTATAAAGAGATATCTACCCGTACACGAATTCACGAACGTTTTGTTTGTTTTTCATGTGAAGCGCCCTCACAAACCGGATATTAGTAAAATGGGGAATTATTCCCGATCCATATAGGCCTAGGGTTCAAACTAGATAAAGAAACCTGATTATAATATCATGCACAATTTCAGGATAAAATATGTTATACAGAGAAAAAGAAGTAATGAAACCTCTGGCATGTTTTATGGACTTTGAAGCAGATCCTTATTTTTAGCTTTTACTCCATATTATACATTTACCCGTTTTGAGTGGCAGCCGCAATGATACGAATAATTATGACTTTAGACTGAGTCCCAGAGTATCGATTAACCTGGTTGCGTGGAACACCTTCTACACTACAGTGAGATTGGTGTCAGTCGGTTTTCATTCTCTGGAATTAAAATTAAGAATGGTGTTTAGCAAAGACCTGCCGGATATTGAGGTAAGAATAAATAAATTTTTACTTCGTTCGACGTTTTCTGGTTAATTCAAAGAAAAGGTTTAGTAAAGTAAAAGGAAAGGCTGGAATGGATGGATCGGATGGACCTCGATCCAGCAGCGGAGCAGGTCGGAACTGTTACACAGCCACGGACCACGTACTGTACTGTCCTTAGTGGCAGGCCACACGTCTCACGTGCACTGTTACCGATTCAGTTGATTAAACAAGTCGTTCTGACTCCTGAGCGCTAACTAAATTAAAAAATCGTGAGCTGCCGTGATCTTGAACATGACGACCAGACATGTTGGATGTTCTACGTACTATATTATCTATTATTGTTTGCGATGTAGTCGTAGACTGTTTGTGTTCCCAGGGCAGGCGCACGGGGTTTCTTATTCATCATTGATGGAACTGAAAAGGCCCGGAAAAGGGGGGTCTGGGGGTCCTCCCCAACAAAATTTTGAAAAATTAGATGCACGGAGACGTGTTCTGGGGCCATCTGACGCTTCAGTTATTGCTGTTTAAAGATTTTATAATTTCCACAAATCATAAAAATATCACTATATAATCAGAAATTTATTTTCGACTTAAAAACTCTAACATTAAAGTGACCAATTTACTGTCAGTATAGGCATAAGTAGGCTAATAGGCATGCGCAGTACATTGCAAAAGTTAAACGTGTGAATGAGAAATTGAAGTGTTTTTTTTTCGTGAAAAAATCGGCCAAAAATGAAACTGAAATCTTTATTTTTAAAACCCATAGAATGTCAATTATGGTACTTTACCCCTATAAATAACATTAATTAGCCGTTTAAATACACATTAATTTTAAAAGTGACATCTTCTGGGTTTGGATTCAAGAGAACTTTTTGTGTATTAAATATTTCAAATTTTGTGAGCAGGTTTTCCAAAAGTGATTTCCTTTACCATGATAAGTAAGTTGCGTTATCACGCAGCATACGGCGGCGTTATCACGCAGCATATGGCGGCGTTATCACGCAGCATACGGCGGCGTTATCACGCAGCATACGGCGGCGTTATCACGCAGCATACGGCGTTATCA
>JAYJLZ010146758.1:0-12569 GCA_036873915.1 Tubulanus ruber | reverse complement strand
CTTGGGTCAGAATTTTGCCCAATGGTATATTCTGAGAGCCAGTAACATAGTAAAGTTAAATAAACTTGCATTCGCCTCTTTTAGCTTATTAAAACATTTTGGAAAAAAATATAATGTTTTTCCCTTTTTGAAATATTCACCCATAGATTATTTTATACGAAGGTCTGTAATAGACTTTTATATAAAATATTCAATTAAAATGTGCTATGAATGTATGTTACTATATTTCATTGAAGCAACGAATTAATTATATGTTTTGACTAATATCAATAATACATAATAAGGTATTGTATGTTTGTTAATACGTGTATTGTATACTTGGTCGTTGGACACTTAATCTATTTATGACCTCCACATATATTAAATGTCATTTGGACTGAAGTTATTGCTGTGACGGCTTTAAGAAGGATTAACAACAAGCCAACGTCGAGATTTGTAACGATTTGTAAGGGCATGCAAAGGTGTACTAAAGGGGTACTGGTCGAACTACCGTAACGGAAATTATTAAGGCGAAATAAAAGGAAATAGTTTAAAACTTTTAAGAGACTTTTGCGATCAACAAACGCATATCCATAAGGGAATAACAGCAAGTAGGTTTCTGTCGTGTCTTCGGAAGGATGTCTCATAAACACATTGGTACCTCTTACCCTGATATGTCAGGCATCAACAGCGAAATGGAATCATTTACAGTAATGCGCATAGCCACCAATCAACTGGAATATCACAGGCTTATTACCACTTTTCGTCAGGAAATGGTGAGGAATATGGTTGATGTAAAGAAAGAGAAGAAACGATTACAGCAAATGATGCGCAAGTATCGAGATAAAAAGAACAATATAAAAGAAAACAGGATTAATAATCCGTTGTTTTATACCGATTTCGACCGACCTGCGTCTCTTGTCAAGCTGAACAAGCAAAAACCTCACCGCCTACTTCCCGTAAATCCGCATATGCAAGTAAATGAAAAGGAGCATCATACTTTTACCACTGTTAATCAGCAGAAATCTGGAATTTTCAAAATGACCCTTCCAAAGATAATTGAAACTAGAATCGCTGATGAGGTTAATGAAACAATTAACGATTCTAATCGTTCCAAGTGTGAAGAAAATTCGAAGGAACTGGTCGTGCTTGTACCACCAAAAAATAGTGAAGACGAACGTACAATGGCTGAATTTGATGAAACATCTTTTATCGAAAGTGAAGAATATGAAAAAAAAGGTTCCGAATACATCACAAAATTATCGAAACAAGTAAGGGTTAGCAGTAGAACTCACAATAAGCAAATATCTCTAACGTCTACGAAATCTGGTAATAAGACAATGACCCAGAATAATATGATCTTAGGTATGAACGATGAAAATGTGCTTCCACTGAATGTTGACGCTGAAATTAGGACATCAGGTCTACCGCCATTAGAAAGAGCTCTTTATAGCCCTACTTTGCCTAAATCGAAAACTATTGCCAAGAAAAAAGAAAATTCACAGAATAAGTTCTCCTATAATGATATTTTACGAATGAAAACACTTACGTCATCGCAAATACTTAAACAGATGGACAAATTTCTAATGATTCCTAGGTCTTCAAAGCAAAAACGTACTACTAATAATCTTAAGACATTACCACACGCGCCAAAGATAGCTGAAAATGTTGTTTACCGGTACACAGAACCGAAGGAACACGATATCATGTTAGAAAGAAGAGAGATAACTTTGTCACCAATTGGAAGTAAATATCGCGAAGAAGCAGAACGTGTTATACAAGACGAGTTAACCACAAGTAGCAAAAAGTTAAGCTGGAGATCAGCGGTGATGGCAATAAGATGTGTGAATTCAATAAAACCGATACAACCCTGATATCAACGTGTGACGCATCATGACATTAAATGACTACGTAGCAATGATTTATGAATTAAAACACTTATTTGAGAAAATGGTTTCACCGTCTATCTAAATAAGCAAAACCATTGAATAAGTTGCTATTGAATCTGCTGTATCTGAAGATAAGCATCTTAAGTCATATCTAAGTGTTGGATCCAATTTACTCTTTTTTTTACTACAGTGTGTATTCATATTTTTAATCTGGACAGCAGTGAATCATCTCGTCTCAATAATTCAAATTCTGTTGCTGCTGAACTCCCTCGTTGCTATACCTTAGTATTTTTTATCAAATCTATAGAATACTTCATGCATAAAACTGCATAATATAATTATTAAGTCAGCTTATATTAGGAGGAAAAACATTCGGCTCTTCCAAGGTACGTCTTACAATTTTTCAGATACTTTGTGATGATATTCTTAGTTAAATACACGGTACACATTCTACTCTTATTAAGGCTACTCGAAAAAGTAACTTGATTTAAAAATACATGTAATACTCCCACTGTTTGAATAAATTAAGTTTAAAATAAGATTGTGTTAGCAAACTATTGTAACCGTCTACGGTATTGAGTTATTTTTAAGATTCAAAGTCTTCAGGGGCGGATCCAGGATTTTCTTGGCATCTTGGAATGAGATACCATATATTTCCTAGTCGCAAAAATGACAGTTTGTTACTGAAAACTTTTGTGTTGCCAACATATTATTAATTTATTTTATATATGTCAGAGGATTAAAATTGGTGACCTTCAGACCGTAGGAAGTAAATTTCTGTTGGTGTGGTACGGTACCAACATTTGGAAGAAATTCCAGATCAAAACAGTGAGAAATTGGGCAATTTTTATAAATTTGTGATGTGATGGATGCCCTTTTTATATTTTCATCGAAGAAAATGCCCTTTTTTATAAAAATCACTTGAAAGTGCCCTTTTTGAAAAAAATATCATGCCATACGACAAAACTCGTGCCCTTTAGTTTACAAATACAAAAGACCGTACAGTAGCGCCATGTAAACTTCATTTAAGAAAAGCAGCGGTTAGTTTTGGAACTAAATTTTCCCGTTTTGGATTTGCGTGTGCCATGGCCCGACCAATAAACGCGGGCCTGATCTGGTCCGCCTGAGTGAAATACTTGTCAGATACAGACCGAGGCTCGTTGATAGGGTGTTTCCAGCAACAGGACGGCAAAACATACTGTTTTTTTAATAAAGCAAATTTTCGCAAATGGCACTTTGCGCGCGTGAAAAGGGGGGGGGGGCGTTGACAACGTATTGTATTCTATTGACTTGACAATCTTGTTTTAATTTAATTAGTTACCATATTTAGGGGATAACCACCATATTATTTAATAAAACAGTATAAAAAGATGGTTTTCTTACAATGTGAACAGGAAACCTAAGTAACCCGCCAGTAGATAAATTACCCGCTGGTTCTGCCACCACTGTCTTGATAACATTTGGCGTTATTTCATGTTTTTCGACTTCGTGTGTCTAAACTTAAACATTTTAAAGTGTGCAACTAAGCTGTAATTACGCATAAGGCTATGCTTCTTTGGATCAGGAAAAAGAAAAATTGTTTGAGTTAACTGTTTACTTAGAATAAGCTAATTACAAGAATAATCGTCTGGCATCCTATCTCAATGCACATACCGACCGGAAGTCGATTTGGTTCCCCGACAGTAGAGATCCTTACGGCCAGTAGAAAAACTAAAATTTGTGTAAAGCCCGTATTAGGAAAGTTTTCTTTATCATTTTATGTATACATATTACAATTTAGCATTCTAAACCCTGATAAAAAGGATCTGGCCTAAATTACCTATTTCCACATGGCCTAATTTACCTATATTACCGTACACCATGTAATGTCTACACAGATGAATCGCAGCAGCAAAAATCAACCCAATCCACGATTTTCCGTTGAACTTTTTTGAATTTTTTTGAAATTGGGCAATGTTTGATTTTAATTGTCTCTAAGATATATTATTAATCGTAACACCATAAAATTTGCTTTGTTGAAAATGTGTTCCATTCCGTCATATATTTGGATGGTCAAAGCAGAAGTTACTGCACTACAACTTTTAGACGCTCTTTTATAATTGATATTGTGATATTCTTGCACAAAATGCCCTTATGAAAAATAATCCCACATACAAAATCCCTCGTTTTTTATTCTTAGAGAAATTTAAAATTTTCAAATATCGGGAGTCTCCAGGCGAATTCGGGAGGATTTACAGGTATGAAAATATTCAAGAAATTTTCCATTTTATTCATTACTTCTCATTATCTCAATACATGCTGGTTATGTAAACTAATGCTGTTTGTTATGATGCAGGATCCAAGCTACACTAAGTTACACTAAATATGAACAAAGAAATTTAATATAAGTTATTGTTAAATTAAAATTATAGCAAAAGCAAAAAGCTTAAGCAAATTACAGCTAGTCTAAAGTTCTTTCCTGGCATTCAATTATTTAAAATGAATAGACCCTGATCGTCTTTAAATTTTACCTTCCGTTAATTTTATCTTATTCTCCTACTTTTATCTCGATTTTTCTTCTTTTTTCGTTTGTTTTTATTTTTTCCATCGTTTCCTCTATACTTCTTTTTTCTTTTCCTGCCTTTTTTACCTTTACGCCTCTTCCAATTTCTGTCACCACTCTTTCTGCCGTTTCTATTTCTGGTTTTCAAGACGCCATTTGGTATAGTTTTCAGTTTTTTCTTGTTTTTTCCATCTCCATTGCCTTTTAGATGTTTGTTTATAAGGCTTTTTAAAACCTTCAAAAGTTGTTCGGTATCTTTTGCGTTTCTGTCATTTTTTACCGATATGTTCTTTTTGTCCGTGTGTTGGTTCTTTATAAGTTTTCTCAGTCTACTTATTAAGTCCATGTCTTTCTTGCTTTTCCTACCAACTTTTCTATGATTTCTTCTTTTGTCCATTTTGCCTCTCTTAGTAATAGCCAGTTCTTCTGCATCATTTCTAAAATATTAAAAAAACAAAATAATTAACACGTAAATCTTATGACCTAATGTAATTTTGGATTAAGATTGAGTTATTATAAATATACTATACCATAGTCATTACTTTCTATGTACCGGTAGACGTGAAAGTCCGCGAATGTAATTCTTATAATTTAAGGTCACAAAGCGAAATTGTTTCTTCGGACCATGTTCGGACGAAGGAGAAATAATTCTACTGTTAACGAGATCAACAATACGTACATATATACAGAATTAAAGGTGTCAGAATCATGGTTTTCATGGTTATACCTTTTTGTTATCTGGCAAGTCTTTGCACACTCTTTTTCCGTAGTGAAGTTATTGTCGTTGCCATCACATCCTCCAAACATGAACAAATTGCATGACTGAGTTTTTGATTCGAAAAAATACCGTGGTATACTAGCTAGACAGGGCCCTACCTTCTTGGAAAGAGTGCATATGTCTGAAATAGTAGATTATTTGAAGTTTTATAATTAACATCACTGCATTAAAAGTTGAAGTGTCTTCAGAATAAAATGTAAGACTGATTATACTAGCCAAAAATAAATATGGAAAATATAAATGCCTATAGGAATACAAAAATATATATATGCGCTTACGTAATTCATGTTTAGCAGTGAAAGCGTGGCTTGAATTGTGCATAGAAAGAAAGGCTTTTTATTGGCTTATCTCGTTATGTGTTGGTGATATAATATGCCAAATATATAACGTCCATCTACTATTATGCTCTCCATATGTACCGGATGGAATTTTTATATAAATTAAATAAAAGGTTATTTAGTTATGAATAGTCTGTACAGGGTTGGATCTAGGTTTTAAATAAGGGGGGTTTACTGAACATTTATGTTGGTGCCCAGAAATCAAGTTTCCCCGAGTTTCTGGCAGTTTTGCAAAGCAACATCGTAAATTTCATGAACACAATGAAGTTGGTAAATGAAATCAAACATTTTTTTATTCATACCTACTATAAATCCTTGCATATTCTTTGTTTGTTAAGTCATCCTTTTAAATCAATTGAGAATATATAAATCCAATAATAAATCAAACCCGGACTTTACCCTAACCCCCTTAAATTTATCAACGGTTCTGCACGAATTGAGAGAATGATATAATTTTGTTAAAAAACGGCGGAAATCGTGGAAGATTCACATCCCTGAGATTTCACTGGGCAGCCCAAGGGCGCCCCAAAATCCCCGTAGATCCTCCCTGCCGTAACATGTAACATCTACCCTTCATGCACCAGCGATGTATATTGTACTCTCAGGGAGAAGTATAAATTTCGAAAGGATTTACATGAACGGTTTGAAATTTATTATACATGCATACGAGATACCTTCCTTTCAAAGGAAATTTGAAACAATGAGATAAACGATAAGACTCAAGTAGGCTTGTATTAACAAACGATCTTTATTACCTCGCTGCCTAAACGATACATTTGCCTGGTTTTCGTTCACCTTTATGAGCTGTACCGCAGATACTGCACTACAGGTCAACTGAAAGTATATCATATTTATATATGATTATGCAAGATTTGATGTACCGGCAGTAAGAAAAAATTGTTTGGGGTGAGTGTTGTATGTTTTTGATTTACTTAAATTACTTGCCAGAATTTTAGTACAAGAATATTAATACTATACGATCAATAATCATACGGCCGTATTCCAGTAAAATTCCATTTAAAAACGTATACGTTTCACGCACACATATCGTACTTTGACACTTGCGCCGAAATTATCGAACATGTTAGATATCGGCGTAAAGGGCACAAGCGCCGATATACGCTTGAAATACTACCCGCAAACCGGGCGCATGTACCGCGGCGCGCTTTTATACGTTAATTTCTTCGTTATTTTTCCAACGGCCTTCCACTCCACTGACTTCCAATTAAGTATTTGTAAGACTAAATTAGCATTGGATCCATGTAGGCAACCAGAAACTAAGATGCCTACCCGATAATGTAGTTTCAAGAGTCTGGACGAATGAAAGAGTTATATTAATGTGGCAGGACGTAATGTTCTTAGATATTGCTTTAAGAAGATTAATGAGTTTTTGAACTTTTTGTTCAAATTGGGTGACGTGGCTGAGAAAGATAGAGTATTTTTCAAGAAGAATACAAGTTGTTTTAAAGCGCCCGCACATGAATTAGCGCTACGCTTAACGGCGCAAGCCCAAAATACGCTTGAAATATTAACATGTTTGATATTTTCGGCGCAAGTGTTTCGGCGCGTTAGCTCAGCGCTAAATTCGCCCAGTGTGCGGGCGCTTTAACATGTTTGATATTTTCGGCGCAAGTGTTTCGGCGCATTTAGCGCAGCGCTGTTTTCCCTCAGTGTGCGGGCCGCATTAGATATCAGCGTAAACGGCGCAATACGCTTTAAGATATAATGAAGTATAATAACGTGCTCCCGTTAGTAAAGGTTAACGACACTTTTTTCTTATTTAAACCCAGTAAAAGTTGTGACATAACCTTTACTAAAAGGGAAGATCATTTTATATAGAGTTTTTAAATAATTGAGTGCCTATCATGGAACCCTGAGGTACCCGCTTTTAATAAAACCGGTCACAGATTCTCGCGAAGCATGTGTACCATACTGTGTAAATCTACATAGAAAAAAAAACAGAATCTAATGATTATGACCGCGCATAACTCACAATTTACCATCGGATTGTTGTAATCATAATAATTGCCAAACACACTAGTCTATACTAATTTAGTGAATATGTTGACCCGATCTACAAGCGTATACAGTACATGTAATAGCAACATAAAATATGATATCAGTTAAACTTTTTATGATAAGCTCAGGGGCGGATCCAGGGGGTTGAAGGGGGTGAGCACCCCCTTTAAACGCAAAGCGACCTTTTTGAAAAGTTGCCATGTTAAAAAACGGTATGTTTTGCCGTCCTGTTGCTGGAAACACCCTATCAATGCCCCTCGGTCTGTATCTGACAAGTATTTCAATCCAAAACGGGAAAATCTAGTTCCAAAACTAGCCGCTGCCTTTCTTAAATGAAGTTTGCATGGCGCTACTGTACGGTCTCTTGTATTTGTAAACTAAAGAGCACCAGTTTTGTCTTATGGCATGATATTTTTTTTCAAAAAAGGCACTAGTAAGTGATTTTAATAAAATGTCATTTTCTTAGATAACAATTAAAAAAGGGCATCCACCACGCTACAAATTTATAAAAATTGCCCAATTTCTCACTGTTTTGATCGGGAATTTCTCCCAAATGTTAGTACCACACCAACAGAAATTTACTTCCTATGGTCTGAAGAGCACCAATTTTAGTCCTTAGACATACCGGTATATAAAATAAATAAATAAAATGTTGGCAACACAACAGTTTTCAGTAAAAAACTGTCTTTTTTGCAACTAGGAAATACATGTTATCTCATTCCCAGATGCTAGCAAAGCGCATCTAAGTACTTTAATTTTCAAATTTTCGCAAACCGCCTCTTTTGGCGCTCGCAATGTGGAGCTTAATCTACGATGAAAATTTATAAAGGGCATCCATCACACCACAAATTTATAAAAATGGCCCAATTTCTCTCTGTTTTGATCGAAAATTTCTCCCAAATGTTGGTACCTCGCCAAAAAAATGAAGGGAACCAGTTTTAATCCTCTGACATATATAAAATAAATAAATAAAATGTTGGAAACACAACAGTTTTCAGTAAAAAACTGCCTTTTTCGCAACTAGGAAATAAATGCTATATCATTCCCAGATGCCAGGAAAACGCATCTAAGCACTTTTGTTTTCAAATTTTCTGGATCCGCCCCTGAAGCTGTATCTTTTCACAGGCTTCACGCTAACTTTAGCAACATCCTAATATTGAACCTAATATTTATTATTTGGCAATACATTCATAAATGAATGGCGGCAGGATTTTTTTAAATTTGTTTTTTATAATTTGTCCCTCTCGGATTTTATATCGGCGTCGGGAAAAAATATTTAATTCGTTTTTGGCGAAATTTTCATCGGCGGATCCGTCATCCAAGTTATTAGAAACAAAGGCCTCAGCAGCTTGGATACAATTTTTGTAATCTTCAGAAAATAGGAATGTCCTAAAACTACCTGAAATTCAACTACATCATTTTTCTATATAATATACGCAACTTTATTAATATTTCTATATAATACTTAATCAATATCACTTACCAGTAAACTCAAGTAAACCATTGAGAATCGAGTAGATTAATACTGCGTTACTAGCTATGCTTGAAGGAACAATGTCTCTCGCCAGTCATAAGCACATTAATTTTTGTTCCAAAACGTAATGATGAAGATGTAAATGACCTCATAAAGCATGTAACGAGTTGCACTTGCCAATAAGGGGCCATCCCATTACTCCGAAGTCCCATAACTCCGAAGTCCCATTACTCCGAAGTCCCATTACTCCGAAGTCCCATTACTCCGAAGTCCCATTACTCCGAAGTGCCAATACTCCAAAGTCACATTACTCCGAAGCCCCATTACTCCGAAGTCCCATTATTTCGAAGATGAATGATGAATATTGTCATTTCATTTTATTTATTCCAAATTTCCTCTGAAAAATGTGGAAGAACAAATATAAACATCAGCTATCGTAATATAATGGCACCATTACGATTTAGATGACGTCGACAATCTCCATCCCCATTGGTTGGTATACGGCAAAAATCCCCCGGTAAATATAACCCTGGTAAAAATATCCCCAAAGTTAAAAATTTAAAAAAATTAAATTAGAGTGAGTAATTTAGCCACTAGTTGATTGAACAGTGCAGTATTGTGAACTAGTTTGCTGTAAACTGTGAACTGTGAATCCGGTACCCGAAACCCAGCGCTAACTTCCAACACGTTAAAACTTCTAATTTATGAATAGGCCTACGGGGTTGAAATCTGGTGCCAGCCGCGTATCAAATCAACCAAATCAATCAAATCAACCAGCCCCGTATCCCCGAAACCAAATCAACCAGCCCCGTAACCCCGAAAAGGGGAAGAACAAAGTTCGAATTCCAAGGACCAAGGGCTCTTCCTTTGGATAAATTTGAATCCGGGACCCGGGACTTGTCGCTAGCTTCACGTCTGAAATTAGCCAAAAGCCGAACATGTTTTTCTTCAGCAACAGCACTTCCTTGTGTAAATTGCGATTGACTTATATTCTGGCAAAACGGTGGTAATTTTATTCACCAGCAGTTTGCTTAATTTTGTTGGTAGGTTTATAAAGTGGGCATTTATGAGGTCAACGTCATCATTTATAATTATGAAGATTATAGTACGAACCAAAATTATTGTGCTCATAACCAACGAGAGACGTGGACCAACAAGCATCATGACCAGAATCGCAGTATTAATCTACTCGAGTTTACTGGTAAGTGAATATTATAGTTGCGTATGTTTTAGATATAATATTATATTTTAGAATAATACTACAGACAAAAAATGCTAATAAACTATGGATAAATGATAGCAATTTTGAAAGCAATAATATACCGAAATTGATATACTGCGACGATATACTGGACATCAAAACTGCCGCTAGCCTAAAGTCAACCAGAGTCAACCAACCGACATCTAACAAGGAAATGCATTTGACGTAATTCCACTTTTTCTGACACAGCTGAAAACGATCGATAACTGCGTCGTGTACGTTATGCGATAAACTACTGTACTCAGTAATACAGATTATTGGCCGCTTGTCGCTTCGTCTTTTCGCCTATCCCTACTTCTCCTACAGTTTTTGGAGTTGAGAACCATTCGGTGTGCGTTGTGTAGCTCATGAGTAGCCGCAAATACTCGTGGATTTTCGATTTAGGTCTTAGTTTTCCTAATATTTGGGTTGCTAAAAGGGTTACAACACGTTTTTCGACCGTTGCAAGGCAACGCCTTTGCTATGGCAATTAAACTCTTTTCCACAAAACTAGATCATAGGGTGGTCATGCCTATCAAGTTTGGTCAAAATCCGTCCAGCCGTTTTGGCGTACCAGGCCGGACAGACAGACAAACAGACAAACAGACAAACAAGCATACTGCGACGAGGGTTCACTAATGTCAGTAAAGTGTCAACTTCCGGTTTTATGGCGGCCATCTTGAATTTTCATAGAACATCCTCTAGGGCATGTCATACAGGCCCCAGATACTAAATTTGGGCACTCTAGCTCAAAAACATGGAAGTTATGGGCCACTTCCAGTTTGATCTTGAATTTTCATAGAACATCCTCTAGGGCATGTCCTACATGCCCCAGATACTAAATTTGGGCACTCTAGCTCGAATAACACGGAAGTTAAGGGCAACTTTCGGTTTGATGGCGGCCATCTTGAATTTTCATAGGACATCCTCTAGGGCATGTCCTACAGGCCCCAGATACTAAATTTGGGCACTCTAGCTCGAATAACATGGAAGTTATGGGCAACTTCCAGTTTGATCTTGAATTTTCATAGAACATCCTCTAGGGCATGTCCTACATGCCCCAGATACTAAATTTGGGCACTCTAGCTCAAAAAACATGGAAGTTATGGGCCACTTCCAGTTTGATGGAATTCTCAAAAAAAAAAATTATTTGGGCTAGCCTACTTTTTAATGTTACCCCGTGTATTAAGTCACGTCGTTCGAACTATCTTGTATAACAGCAATTACATATACGTACATAAATAAAAGTTAATTATACTATGGAGCAATGCGGGCGTACTAAATATATATGATTATTTCCTAACACTCAATTCCTAATAAGGCTTTTAAATTGTTGCGAATTTGTATAAAACTATGCATAGGTCACAATAATTACTACAATTTTCGTTATTATTATCAGCCTTGCCTGAACTTGCTTTTGCTGTCATTAGGATGAAAGTTGGGGGTTTTGTCACAAGATTTATCCTACAGTATTATTCTTTCAATCAATGATTGAGGAGTGTTCATCGGCGTATCAATTGTTTTTGCTGTCTCCATATAGATAATGTTGAAACCATAATTTTTTTCTCCAATTTCTTTGTGTTTATGTGTTTACAATAAACATATACCATGTATTAGCAATGTTTTTATAACATTCGTGGGTAGTATTTTGGATACTGTCGATAATTATATACATTATATATATGCATGAATTCGAATAAAATTGCAGGTGACGTGCATAGCAGTATCTGCGGAAACGCCCATAGAAGTGAACGAAAACGTTATAAATTCACCCGACAAGCAGGCAGGTAATAATGACAAAAGATAATTTTGTTGTTTAGAAAAACAAGAATCAAAATATAACTGCAAGCAGTGATCACGTGTTTCTGGTTGAACCGTCATGATTTTTTGCTAAAAGATTTACTAATGAACATATGTACGGAAATGGTGAGCTGTGTGTTCTTGTAATTATAAATGAATATGATAATACATTGAAATGTATTGATAGCTTGTAAGTTCATATAATTTAAGTTGATCAGTACTTAACTGTGGTGCTTTAATTATTATTTACCACTAAGAGTTCGCTTTTTTATTCTTCGTCGATGCGGCACTTTTGCCATTTCTGTAATTAAAGAGAAAATTGATTCAGATGTATTAGTTTTACTGAAGGAAACACATGCAATAATTGTAAACTGACAGTTCTGTACAACATGCACAAAATAAGTTAAAAAACTAGGGGTCCATGGACCTCATCCCCACTTGGATATGTGAATATAAACTACTGTAGAAAATTTCCACCAAACTATCAAAACAAGAAGCTAATGCTTCTAA
>JAYJLZ010146536.1:0-10474 GCA_036873915.1 Tubulanus ruber | reverse complement strand
CGACATCAACGGCAAGGCACGCACTTTAGAACCTTCACCCCGCATACCTATCCCATCTATAAAGATTACACAACAACTTATAACTTTTTTTGAAAACTTATGACATTTCTGTACGTGAAGATGGTCCCTTTGTCACGTGTTGCATCTGGATCAGCAATCGTAGCTGGGTTGGATAATTAGTATTGGCAACGTGAGGAATACTGTCGCCTGCAATTGCACAATAATGTCTTAGATTATCTTGCAAAAACTAACTACAGCGTAATTAAAACTCAATTGCAGTTGAAAATGAGAGATTTTCGCTTGATTAGTGCTGCTTCGGGGCCATAACCGATTTACGGTGTTTATTCGATTTTGAAACATGTTGGTAGATGTGAAATGACTTTATATTATCATATTTAGTTTTCCTTACACAATTTCCCATACAATTTTCTTTCATTGAATTCCTTTTTTAGCAATTTACCTGGGTTTATATACTTATTTAAAATAACGAGTTATTGGTCACTGTGACTCAGAAAGGAAATTCAAATTATATAATAATTGTAGTAGTAATAATCGACGTATTTCATTTATTCAATCACTTCATTTATTCAGCTATTTTTAAATACAATGTATTTAATTCATGTCCAGATAGATCAATTTCTACATGCAAACACTTTTGTCTCGTTGTGTGAGCACTGAAAATGCTGAACCAAATCTCTCAATGGTTGGAGTCATCCGAAAGCTAATCCGAATACCTTTCCGTGGAAACATAATTTACGTGGTATAACTTAGTAATTTAGTTAGATTAAAATACCAAAAAAAATTCAACAACGGGTATCCGACAACCATTCTTCCTTCTAAGTGCGCATGGCTTTAATTTTGTTAATGCAAAACTCGAGTGATTAGTGCAAAAAATTATTTTTCCTGCATGACAGTAAAATATATACCAAATCAAAGTTGCCTGAAGCGTTGAGATAAACATTTAATATTACTATTAATAAAGATAATTATAAATTTTCTATTGGAGTGCATATTTAAAGAATTGAAAGTACTTTTAATGCGCTTATATTTATATATAAAGGCCTGGATAAAGGTGAAATGTAATCAAAAACATAGGATGTGCTGAAAACTGTCCATCGTTGTTTGACTATGTTTCGTCTAACGATAAACTGATTTTCGGTTTCGTTGAATCGTTCAAAACAATAATTCAAGCGTCAGCAATGCAAGGAGGTCACTGTCAATTTATAAACTAACTAGGGCGAATAAAGAAAAATGTTACACTTTTTAAAAAAATTTGCAGTGCTATGATATGTTTAGCATTAAATTTACACCGCATGCCACGAGACGATCGCACTTTTTCTAATTTTCTCTGCGACAGCACTTCAACAATATTTGCGACGCTAGAATTATAGTTTTGAAATTTTCAATCTTTTCGTACACTTCACCTTTAATATTCTTAAAAATGGTTACTGCTCCAAGTGGTAGAAATACTGCACATTTACATATACTTAGTAGTCAATTTAGCTACAGTACACCACCATAGACTCTTGTGTACGTATCGTGACATTTTGGTAGTTTTAGCAGGGGTGGTCCAATCTGCAAATGAAGTTTTTCGTTGTACATTTATAATGGTCGATAATGTTCCCTGATTATAATCTTCTTGCGGAGTGCTTAAACTTATTGGCGAAGTTCGCTTAATGCAGTATACTGCTAAATGACTGGACGAACTCGTGCAAAATTGATCAGTTAATGCGACAGCCATCTGCGCACTCGCTATGTCTGACGTCATATCTTTGTTTTGCAGTTAAAACTACTTAGAAAGTGATTTCGTCAAAAAGAGCTTTTAGTCAAACTTGATTAGCACTGGCTGGGCGCAGGTGCTTTCCTTAAAGGATTTCTGCGATTTTGTTTTTAAGTTGATAATAGCCGTCATCAGATTTAAATGAAATCTATGTTTTTATAAATATCGTATAAAAATATGCCAATAACGTATAATTTATGTATATGTTGGTTTCAGGATAGGATCGAGAAATGAAACTATTGATCAGTTTATAGACAGACTTGTGAGAGGAGCCGCGGGAAATATAAGACCCGGTCTGGAAACAGGTGAATATCCACGGCGTACAGGACTTGACGTACCGCTCAAAATGCGTATATATGTTGTGGCTTTTCGACTTCGAGTGAAACATTATACAAATGGTTTTTAATGGGAGTTTAGGTGGAGTTTAATTACCCTTTGCATTTGAATGAGTTATTATTTTTTGGAGTTTAATCCTCTGACTTCAAATGTGCATTTCTGGCCGACCCACTTTCCACAATGTCACTCATGTGATTTGTGCAAAACTATCGACAAAAGTCTGTGGGTTTGGTAAAAAGGGGGTTTGGTAAATTTTTATAAATTGTATGACATTATAAAGTAAATAATAAAAATTCAGGGTTTTATGTAAAAAATTTGAATGCCAATAGCTAATTTTTCTTCGGGAGAGCTTTAAAAGGCTTCTCGGTATGCTGACATTTGAGCTCTCCCCCTGGCAAACCCACTAAATTTTTCTTCCGAACGGGCCTGCATTTGCCAGAGCATCGATTGGAACACAATTTATACCTAGTTGTACTCATAATAATTTCTGAGTAATCCACCATTCTGAATTGTTTTAACGGCGTCCTCATTGAATTAATGCAGTTGTTTTAGACAAGGTCATCGCTTTATTTATGGAAATTTACTGCAAGGGTTTTTGACAGGTTGGCATGTTTTTTCTCAAAATTTCATCGTGACGATCATTGGTTATTAATCAATCTTGCTAGTGGCGTTACATCAGTAGGTTTACAACTGTCAAATTTGACAATTTCCCCGCAAAATTCTTTGAATAAAATCAGTATTTGTTCAAAGATCCATTCGTGCTCGATAAATCATGTCTAACGACGGAAAGTTAATTATAAAGTCTAAATGCAGAAAACTTTCAAAATTTCAAAAAAAAAAATTATTTTTGAAGACTTTGAAAGTGATTGATTTGAAGAAAAAAAATTGAAAAGAATTTGTTGTCTGTAAAAATATAAAAATATACACAGAATAAAGTTTCTTATAGTGAATTCACAAGACATGGCTTGATTAGTTTAAAAACTTATTTTCTGATTGTTGATTCGGATTCTTTGGCGAATTAATTTTTTATTATTTAATATATGAATAAGAAAATATAAATAATTGATGCTTTATTCTGGCTTTAACTATAAGAATCAGTGTCGGTTTTAGTTTTCCATGTTTCCAAGTAGGTCTCTCCAAGAAATGAAAAGTTTTATCTGGGTGATAAATGACTTGGAAGCAATAAAGACTAGATTCAATAAGGCTTTCTTCAATATGGCTTGTCCAAACAATTTATGAGTCTTAACTTATTTATCGCCAAGTGGATGGCAGCGACCACCTACTGACACTAAGCAAGGATATTTATATCCAGAACAATATCACTTTATTTTTATATCCGTTCAAAATGTAGGGTTTATCAGAATAGAAATAACATCCATCAATATTTTAATAATGCGTAGGATATAATTTTTTAAGGGCCTAAATTGCCTTTAAAGTTTCTCTTTTACATAATTCACTATTTCAGACACGACAACTGCAATCCAAGTTAGCATATATGTTCTGGGTTTCAGTGCTATTGACCAAATAAATATGGTAGGTGAACGTAACATTTCTTTAAATATTTCTGTATTTCTTTACATTTCTCTGCTAAATCAATTCTAATTTGAGGTGACGTTTGACAACGATGCACGTCGCTTATTCGTATACATGTACATAACACGTATCCGTGTGTTACAGACTGCAGATCTTAACCAACTCCAAAGAAAAATAACTAAAGATGTTAATTATATATGTAGGTTAAAATGTGTGGAACAAAAAGCTAGTTATCCTTATTTATGCTTTAGGATTACTCCCTTAATTTCTTCCTTCGAAGTATATGGAAAGATCCCAGGTTGGCGCATAGTGATTATAACGACACCCTGACACTGAACTATCTTATCGATAAGATATGGACTCCTGATATTTATTTCATAAACGAGAAAGAAGGCCGATCACATACCATCACGCAACCAAACCGACTGATGCAACTCAGTCCTGATGGAACTCTTCGATACAGCCAGAAGTAAGCAGCATTCTTAATATTAAATTCTCGTTGCGTCACCCCATAAAATACTACAAGATGGGAACATGGGAATATTTATATCAATTGCACACTCTATCAGTGGATTAATTTGAGGGAATCCGATGAAACGTTTTTTTTATAGCAACAAAATTCTAGATAACTTGAGGTTGTGCATTTTGTGTCAAAAAATTGGGATTACAAAAAGCTAGAACCTCCGTGAAAAGTTAATGAAAACACACATTGCTGGTGTTAAACATTTATTCGATTCACGCTTAAAGTTTTCTATTTGATATGCTGAAAGGAAGGGAAATGTTTACAGATAGTCTGTGTTTTAAAAATAATTGTCAAAGGTAAAAATCTATTTTAGAAAGCCACAACGTTGGTTTTTAAATTTTAATTAATTTTTAAAAATAATTTTATTCAGTCAAACATATATATTTATGTTTGCAATTTGACGCTTTTACAATAGTTGACTTGAGTAAAATCGATTTGCAAAGCAATCACTTTCCGTAAATTCGTCGTAAAGATTTCCTTTTTAGAACGTTCAAAGCAACAAAGTCTCGATGAAGCACTATCATTCTTAATGTTTACATTAATTTTTTTTATTTTCAGACTGACGGTGAAACTAGCTTGTTTTATGAAATTACACGCGTTTCCTCACGATAATCAAACCTGTAGCATGAAATTGGAAAGTTGTAAGTAATTCTCAGTACTGTAATTTACGGCTCTGTATCCTATAGAGCCGTGTAGCTGTGTAGACTTTAAGGCTTTAAAAAGCCGAACCGGTTAGTTTTCCGCCAAGTATAACCGCCGACGAACAATCGAAACACTTCGGTGTTTTACGGTAAAATAGTTATACACCGCGCATAAATCGCCGAAGAGAATTCTATATTTTATTAGCACAAAAGAAAAATGTTCACGAAAAGCTCTTTATTTTAAATATTTAAGTTATTTGTTAACACTTTCTACACTCAATACATTTGTATTTCAATCTTTTCAGTTATTTACTTTTTTCGAAACAAATTAATCGATAGAAGGCAAATATTACACTAATTATAATTAATTGAAGTTATTGACAATATATTATGTATTTTATTTACAGTCCCCATGCACATTATAATGAAGTTTTCCAAACCAAACAGAATATCACTAAAGATATGTCCTTACGTATTATGAATCGCCAAAATTGTTATTACAGTAGTTGCAATTGAATTTATTAACCATGGCGATTTTAACATAATTTTCAAGTATTGAAATTTTTACCTAGATTTATCATAAGTCTTTTGACAAATTGTTTTCTTAATAATTCACTCAACGCTGGGAATAAATAAGATAACACCCTACTGAATTTTTAATAATAGAGAGTGAATTACCATCTCTCATAAGATGTGCATTTCCAACAGACACACAAGATCACTCGTTTTACTGGTATTAGATGTGTTATCTCGCATGTATTTTTTGTTATTCAAAGATGGATATACCATGAAGGAACTCATGTTGGAATGGGTCGGTATGTCGAATGCTGTCGAGTTTAGCGACGACCTTGAACTGCCAGAATTCCGCCTCACGGGAAAAGATATCGGTTATTGTACGAAATATTACTTTACAGGTAGGATGGTGTATTATGTACATACCAAACTCATCGCTTTTTGGCACTGATACACTTTAAGTTTAAAATAGAATGTTTGTTTTAATGTATCTACTGTAATGAAAATTAAATTGGCGAAAACTGGCTTAACTTAACTTAAGAATATAATAATATAGTTGACTGATTCACCGAGTGGCAATTCAATAATAATATACCAGTTAAAAAGAAACAGGTAAAAGATGAAATGAAGAATTTAAAATGTAACGCTTCATCAGTCACAAAAGACAGAAATAGTAGAGAGAAAACTAAACATGTACTTCTCTAAGCCGAGCTCAGCGAGAAGTTACATTTTATTTCATCTTTTACCTACATGTATTTCTTTTTAACTGGTATAATTGATCTACTGTAATGTACACATTCATTATACTATTTTCCGGTAGTTGAATATCTTCCATGTTAACTTTCTCTAAGATATTTTCGTTTAATTGACACGGCAAACTTGTTTATGAAAACCTTAATTATTTTTCGTTATTCGCAGGAAATTTCTCTTGTCTTTACGCGACGTTTCATCTGGAGAGACTTTCGGGATATTATGTTATTCAGACATACGTGCCTAGCGTTCTGATAGTTATACTTTCGTGGGTTTCATTTTGGATTGATCACAGAGCAATACCTGCCCGAATATCACTTGGATTACTAACAATACTTTCTATAACTACTCAAAGTTCTGGAGCCCTATCCCAGCTACCAAGAGTGTCGTACGTCAAAGCTATCGACATTTGGATGGCAACTTGCCTTTCATTTGTTTTCGCCGGGCTCATTGAATTTGCCTTTGTGAATTACGTCGCCCGACTAGAACTAGATAAGAAATTAGAGAAAGAAGCGATGGAAAAGGAAATTCAGGAAATGGAAAATGAAGATATCATATTAAAGGTTTGTTGAATCAGGGAGATGATATAGGCGTCTATATCATCTCCGTGGTAGAATTAAGGGTTTAATTTGACTTCAAGTTGAGATTACACATTTCATATGGCATCAATACATTCTTTTCTTTATATTTCCTTTATCGTTTGTAGAATATAAAAAACTCTGAAAAGGAACCCCTGAATTCGTCCAATTGTGACGTAACGAAGGAGATTCCCTCGCACCTCTCAATTAACGACAGCCCGAATAAAATGTACTTCGAGAGTACACGAATGTATCACATATCTTCGCCCGAAAATAACCACGTATCCGCGAAACTTAAGAGACGACCACGGCGGCAACTTTGCAAATGTTGCCAGCAGCTTAGTATGGCCGAAAGAATGGACTATTTTGCCAGAATTTCATTCCCAGTGGCGTTTATATTATTTAATGTTGTGTACTGGGCATACTTTGTTGGCGGAGAATTATAGCACTAGTCGTGTTATATGACATAGCAAGTCACATATTGCACCGTGAATTCCAGTATTGCATATTATGAAAGGTACACCTTAGTGAAGAAAGCCAACTAGCTGTTGTCTCCTACAATTGATCACTGTAAGCAATACGTAATTTTTATATGATTATAATTAACGATTCCATTTTTTAGTAATAAAAGTTAAATGTTAGATAAACCACCCTTCAAATAGTAAACTGGGATTTAACAAGTACTATATCATTCTACTTATGTCATTGCTTAATTCCCAGGCTTAAAGGAAATTACTGAATAATGGTAGAGGCAACATCAAAGATGTTTTTATGATGTCTGAAAGTGTTGAATGGCTGGATTGAATAATATTAGCAAAGGAAACTTTGTAATAAATTCTTTTTAACTTTTAACCCATTTTATGACTCATTTGTTTTAGGACCCTGATCTTTTTAAATGTTAGAACGCTGTCTGAACTACGGCTTTCCGGGCCATAATATATGTTTGTGTCCTGAATGTCAACAAAACAGGAAATTTTAAAGAATATTCAAGCCCATTTTGGTATTTATTATAAAACAACCAAATAAGAAACAAAAGAGGCGAATGAATCGATTTTTCAATGTATTGTTTCAGCGCAAACCACGGTTACAGACCGAAGCTTTAAATTAATTGCCCATATTAAAAATTCATTAAATATATTAAAGCAATAGATGTGGTTAATGACAATTGTTATATGACTAACAAGCTAAATTAATTAAGATAATATAAGTTTATTGCAATGATTAGCTACATTTATATTCCTACAATGTGCCGGAGGACATTTCATAAAGAGATAATCAATAAATGAAATATAACTGAATGTTTAATTATAAGCTTAAGTTGATTTTAAAAATCTAGGCAAACATTGACGTTACGTATGGAAGTGGCCCGAAAAGCGGCTACAATTTCACCGCTCCTTGCGAAATTTGAATTATTTTTAGTTTCGGCATCAATATCCGAATTCCATTACCGGTAAGCATTCCGTTAACAAAATATTCATATTTGAAACAAATGGGTGTTATAATTATATTATCAGTATCCAGGGGGAAATCCACCCGAAAATGCAACCTTTTGTAAAGTAGGAAAAAATACCAAAAATTGAACAAATTGAAGTTTGTCATCAGTCCATGAATTGCAGATTAATACCGCGCGAATGTGTGCACTTACTATGCGAATTACTTTCAAATACAATTAATGATTTTCGGCCGATATCGGCTGTTCCCTATACGTTAAAACTGTACTTGCACGTCTGATGGATTAAAACAATGGATACAAAACATAAATACAATATTCAGTGTACTTTATCACCAAAAAATATCAATGGTGACATTTTCTTATAGTTAAGAAAATGGTTATTTTTTCGAAAAACATGTTGTCAGTTTTGAGACTCACAAATTTTTACGAAATATGAGTTCTTTCAAGCCCTGACGTATTTCTTTACCTGTCATTACGTAAATATAGAAATTCATTGCGTAGTTTAGCGACAAAATAAGCATCATTAATTCGAACACTGAAGGATCGTTTTGAATAATGGCTGGGTTGACCGAGTACACGACGGATGTCAGAGCATCTGGCATCAAAAAGATAGCAAAAGACATTGACACCACTAAAACAACAATAGTAACTTTTTTGACATTCGAATCCTTTTTAGTACCTTCCTGACCAAGGTTATCTGGACGCTTTAACGCGCGTACAATAAGTATGCTAATTATTGTCACTAACACCAGAGGTAGATACGATCCAAACACAACCGACAACGTGACGTCGATGCGCTTAATATTTTCAGCCATAAGGCATCCCCCTTCCTCGTAATTATAGTTTATGGCAAGAACAACGTAAATGGGAACACAGTAGCACATAATGAAGATTATTGGCGAGGCAATCCTGGATAAAAATGGACGACAAATGCGTCGACCATGAATAGGGTTTGTAACAATGATCAATCGTTCGGTGGCAAGTGTTACAATCATCCAAGCACTGGATAAATAACTACCGTAGAAGAAGTAATCCAGGAACTTACACCAGGCGTTGGTCTTCGCTTGAATGATGGGCTTTGAGTTGATTGCCGATGACAATAAGTTTAACCAGGCAAGAAATATAGCAATAAGGCAACAGGTGTCAGATACGGCTAAAGCCGCGAGGTACGAGCTGTAGGAATGTCGTCGCATGCGTTTTCGGCACATTATTAAAAAAGACAAAATGTTACCGATGATGCCAAACAAAAAGATGAATGGGTATGCGTACAACATGAGGTACCTACTATACGTATGCTGAAATGGTACCTCGCCGAAGACGTGAATAAATCCTGACCAATAACCATGGTGTAGGGGTAATTTGTCAGATTGGTTGTTCCCTTGCATATTGGAACTTTGGACTATGGCAATATGCTTTTGTATTCTTATTAATATTGTCCTGTGAGAGGATGTGATCAAAAGTGTTCAGTGAGATTATAGATTATATATAAAATTAATATGCTAGACTTGCGGCTATAAAACTTTCAACCAATCAGACTAGATAATTGCTAATACTTGCGGCTGTAATACTTTCAACCAATCAGGCTGAACTATGCTGACTTGCGGCTATAAACTTTCAACCAATCAGGCTGAATTATGCTAAGAGCAATCAGTTAGTGGTTTCGAACTCATCAAAAGAGTTAAATTTTCTTCGAAATTTTGATTTGATTTTTATTTCATAGCCATAGGTTTATAAAGTGTCCATTTCAATCTTATGTAGTTAATTTCTTGTAGTAATACGCTTCCGTATTTTCATGAAATTAAATATTTTTTTTTTGATCTTAAGTACACGTGTGCTTGCGTTCTGTATTCCACATACTTAATTATATAATGATACTGAAAAAGTTTATTTTATAAAAACGTCAATTGAAAATATTACACGTTTTATCTAGTGACTTTGTTTGAGCGTGGATGATTTTGTGTTTGGTGTCAAAATAAACTTTATGATCTAATTATAAGTCTTGGTTAAATCACTCAAATATGAAAACAAAGATTTCAGTAGCCGCATTGTCTGTCGATTTTTTGTAACTATTTAACGCCGTCTAGCGTCGACCTTCTACGTAAATCAAAATTTCTAAAACGGCCGTTTTGTAGCGCATGTCCACATCTGGGGAATCTTAAGGCAATATCTAATATAATATGTCTTAAACCAGGCGCTGATCTTGGGAGTCATGTACAAATCTTTTAATTTTATCACCGAATTCCTAACTCGAACGTACGCGGAAAAAATCTCGAACGTACGTGGAAAATATCTCGAACGTACGCGAAAAAAATCTCGAACGTACGCGGAAAAAATCTCGAATGCCATAACTCGAACGTACGCGGAAAA
>JAYJLZ010146315.1:0-12576 GCA_036873915.1 Tubulanus ruber | reverse complement strand
GCGCCGATGTGAAGAAAAGGGGTTTGACAAGTTCACCCAATTAGCGCGCGATTATTGGGAACTAATAAACAAATGCTCAAAGCTTCCCGATGATGTTCGCGTTTATTTCTTGTGCCATTCTCAGGTTTCAGATGATGGACAAATTAAGCCTAAGACAATAGGAAAGCTGCTAGATAGTCAGATAGTAATCGAGGGGCTTTTTACAACGGTATTGCGGGCAAGGGTACGTGAGGGAGTGCATTTTTTCAGCACTAAAAACAGCGGTTCTGATTGCGTAAAAGCGCCAATGGGAATGTTTAGAACAGAAGAGATCGATAATTGCTTAAAAATTGTCGATGAAACTATATGCAGATATGAGGATATAACAGATGCAGTTTAACCAAGAAGAAGCAGTAAAAGCCGGTTTAACGGGGATTGATACGGGCGCTCACATTGGCAAAATCGAGTGCAAAAAGACAATCGCGGGAACTGGTACGCAAGGGCTAGAATTTTCGATTGAAACCGAGTCAGGCGCTAAAGCGCAATATCTAACGGTGTATTACAAAAAAGCTGATGGCTCAATTATCAAGATGGGGCAAAACATCATTCAAGCCGTTATGGGTCTGCTAAAAATTAGAGAAATAAAAATTGAAGACCTGCAGCATGATGCTGTTGTTGTTGAGCTATCAGGAAAATCTGTCGGTTTAGTGCTTCAAAAGGTTCATTACTCTAAAACAACGGGCGGCGATGGCTACAAATTTGAAGTTAAATTTCCATTTTCTGCAACGTCAGGCAAAACGTTCAAAGAGGCTTTAGAGCAAAAAGAAGCTGTTACGGTCAAGGCGTATTGCGAAAAACTTCAAGACAAAGACGAACGAGAAGCGGCGGGCAGTCGTTCAACAATGTCTAATTTCGGACAACAAACAAATCAAGGTCAGCCAGTAGATCTTAATGATGACTGGGATGATATTCAATTCTAGCAAGATCAATTCGTATTAATGCAAGCCCCACATAAACGGGGCTTTATGGGGCTTATATGAAACTTAGAAGTTATCAAGATTCATTTGTCATTGATTCGATATCTGCTCTTGATTCTTGGGATGGCGTCATTGGTATTGCTGCAACAGGGGCGGGAAAAACCGTCATGCTTTCAGCGATAGCAAGCGAGTATCAAAGGGTTTTAATACTGCAACACAGAACAGAATTACTTGATCAAAATTCTGAAACGTTTTCGTGGGTTAATCCATTGCTGAAATTTGGCTTTGTTTGCAGTGGATCTAACGATTGGGACAAACCATATACGTTTGGAATGATGCAGACCGTTGAACGGCGATTAGACCACATACAAAGCTTTGATTTAATCATCATCGATGAGTGCCATCACGCCGTTTGTTCTAGTTACTTAAAAATAATAGACAAAGCAAGGCTGATTAATCCTGAACTTAAATTGCTAGGCGTAACCGCAACGCCAGAAAGAGCCGATAAGATCGGGCTATCAAGCTTGTTTAGCAAAGTTGCTGCGCGCGTTCCTATGGATTATTTGATAAGGCGCGGCTATTTGGTTCAGCCAAAGGCATACACGATAAAAGTTGCAACAGAAGCACAGCTAAAAGCAGCAGCAAACGATGATGAACAAATTGAAGCAATTCTAAACGTAAAAGCCACAAACGAGCGGGTTATTGAAGAGTGGAGGGCTAAAGCAGGTAACAGGCAAACAATCATATTTTGTCAGACAAGAAACCATGCAATAGACGTTTCAGAAGCGTTTAGAGAGGCGGGATTAACTGTCGATTATGTTGACGGTTTGATGAATGACAAAGAGCGAAAAAAACGCCTTAAAAAGTTCGACAAAGGCAAAACTCAAATCATGGTTAACGTGAACGTGTTAACAGAAGGGTTCGATTCTCAACCTGTTTCATGCGTGATTCTGTTGCGCGCAAGTTCAAGCAAGTCAGCACTGATCCAAATGGTCGGGCGCGGCCTTAGAAAGCTAGATCCTACCAGATACCCAAAAGTAAAAAAGTCAGATTGTATCGTTTTGGATTTCGGCGTTTCTCTTATTCGTCATGGGAATTTAGACGCAGGGGAACGGCTATCTTTTGGCGAAGAGTACGAAGATCAAGAAGACGATGTAATTCAATGTGAGCGTTGCGGCTGGGGTTGCGAACCTAGTGACATAACATGCCAATCTTGCGGATATGTGCTTAGAGTCGAAGATGAAAAATCTGTTGGCTCTGCTCCTGATACTGCAGAAAAAATCACTGATTTCACAATGACAGAACACGAAATAATGAAAGAGTCAGTTTTTCATTACGAGAAGTTCAAAAATGATGGGCGTATAGCGTCAGCATGGTCGGCTTGGGCGATGGTTTATCAAAGCGGCGACTATTGGTACTCAATAGCAGCAAAGGCCAAATGCAGAGCGAAAATCATTGGCTACAGTCAAAACAAAATCGAGTGTCTAGCAACCTGTGACGATTTCATTTCACAGCATGGCGATCCTCGCATATCAAACAAAATCAATCCTTGGTTAAGCGAACAAGCAACACCCGCGCAAATGGCTTTGCTTCCTGAAAAATATCATCACCTAGTTATTACAAAACATCAGGCGTCATGTCTTTTGATACTAACCGCTAAGGGTCGATGGGATCGAATTCAATCACTAGTTAATCAGCATTATTTAGGGGTAATCAATGAACAATAACGAATATCATGCACACCCTGCAGTTTCAAAATCACATTTAGACGCAGCGGCAAAAAATGGCAATCACTATCGCGCTGCTTACATTGATCGAATACTAGAACGCAAAGAATCATTAGCATTTCTTGAGGGGTCGTTAGCTCACAGCATGATCTTAGAACCTGATCAAACGGCTAAAGAATTTATCGTTTCACCAGAAATAAACAAGCGCACAAAACAGGGGAAAATTGATTTTGAAGCATTTCAACAAGCCAATGCTGGTAAGGCTGTTGTTAGTCAGGATATGTGGGACAACTGCCAAGCAATAAGAAATGCTGTTTTCGAGCATGAAGAGGCTAGCCAGTGGCTTTCAAATGGTGAACCTGAGCAATCAATATTTTTCGACATCGATGGGATCGCCTGTAAGTGCCGCCCAGACTGGCTTAGAAATGATGATGTTGTTGTTGACCTAAAAACAACAGCGGACGCAAGCCCAGAGGGATTTGCTAAATCTGTCGCCAATTTCAGATATCACGTTCAAGACTGGTTTTATAGCGTTGGCACTTCCGCTACACGATTCATTTTTGTTGTCGTTGAAAAAACAGCTCCATACCACGTTGCAGTTTATGAACTAGATGATGAGGCAGTACAAGTCGGAAAGCGATTGGCTATGCGAGATTTACGCATTATCGATAACGGCAAAACCAATGGATTTTGGTATGGGTACGAGGGGATTAAAACTATTTCTCTTCCTAACTGGGCTAAAAATATATGAGCAACACACCACCAAATAGCATACCTGCAGAGGAATCGCTAATAGGGGCGATGTTGTTAAATCCTGGCATTGTTGGCGATGTTGTTAGCGTGGTTCAACCAAAGCATTTTTACTCTGTTTCTATCAAGCAGATATACAAAGCAATTATTGCGGTTACTACATCTGGCGCCATTGCAGACCTGATAACCGTTGTGGATTGGCTAGAAGCAAATGAAAAAATTGAACAGGCTAATGGGTTCGGCTACATTGCCGAAATTCTAAAAAATACCGCATCAGCATCAAATCATGAAGCGTATAGCGAAATAATAATTGAACGCTATATTTCTAGAATGCGCCAAGAGTACGCGAAAAAGCTATTTCAAGGCGATATGACGCCATCAGATATTGCTGCAGAATACGAGAAATTACAGCCAAATAAAAAATCCGATATCCCGATAACAATGGGGTCAGATGGGTTCGATGCTGAGATAGATTTCATTGTTGAAAGCGTTATACCTGCAAATTCATTTGGGATTATATATGGCGCTAGCGAATCGTTTAAATCGTTTCTTGCCATTGATTTAGCTTGCTGTATCGGTTCGGGTAGCAGTTGGGATGGGTTTCAATCTGATGAGGGTTGCGTTCTTTATATCGCTGGCGAGGGGCAGACAGGTATAGCTAGGCGAATTAAGGCATGGGAGATAAAAGCAGGAAAGAAAACCAAAGTTGGCGTTATTGGTCAGCCTGTTTACATGAACGATAACGGGCAAGCGGAGCGCGTTGTAAAGCTAGTAAAGCAGTTTGAAGAGGATAAAGGCGAAAAGGTTAAGCTGTTAGTGATCGATACATTAGCCCGTTGTATCAGTGGTGACGAAAACACCCCTCAAGATATGGGAGGGTTTATTAAGTCTTGCGATCAAGTGAAGACTGAAACGTCAATCGCAGTATTGGCAGTGCATCACAGCGGAAAAGACAAGGCAAAAGGCGCGCGGGGGCATAGCTCACTGCGCGGCGCATGTGATTATGAATATCGCGTTGATCGTGATGTTGAATCGGGGTCAATGTCTATGGTTGTCGAGTGTACGAAGATGAAAGACGGTGAACGCATTTCTAACCGTCAATTTGCAATGTACGTTGTCAATTTAGGCATCAATGATAAGTATGAAAAGCCTATTACGTCTTTAACACTATCAAACAAAAGTCAAAAACCAGTCGAAAAAACACCCGAAAAGCGGCAGCAGAAAGGAAATGCTGGCGTTGAGCAAAAAAGCGCAAGTTATATCCTCGATCAGATGAGAACCAGAAACGGCTTTAATCAGGAAATAAACACTAAATTACTGCGTGATTGTCATGATGCGTGGCTAGGTGATTCGATCTTGCCAGATGCAAAAAGACAACGATTTAAGAGGGCAATAACCAACCTGCAAAAAATCGGAAAAATATCAAATCCTGTGAACGATATGATCATTTTAATCGATTAAAAAACACACTGGACAGACAGGCTTTTTAAAGTACCAAATGTCCGCCGTTTGTCCGCTGTTTTGTCCGCCTTTTTTGTGATGTATGTCACGCTTTGTTGTTACTGTGAAACGGACAGTTGTCCAGAAGTAACCGACTGTTTTGATTGTATTATATTTTCATCTTGTCCAAATGTCCGCTGTTTGTCCGCTGTTTTGTCCAGCTGCACAAGCCCAATTTGGACAAACAGCGCGTGTGTCTATATAGACACGCGTTGTCCAGATGTATGTTTATGTTGTTTTTTGAGGGTTAATTATGGGATTAGAAACAAAGATTCAGGCCGATGTTTTAAGACGGCTAATGCGCGATGATCGCGTTGCTTGGGCTAATCGATGCAACACAGGAAAAACGCTTATTGGTAAGCAGATGATCGAATTCGGATTAGGCAAAGGAACTAGCGATATAGTCGGGCAATTGGTTAGCGGTGAAATATTGGCGATTGAAGTTAAAACCGAAAAGGGGAAATTGTCAGAAGAACAAGGGCGATGGCTTGCAAGGGTTCATATGCATGGTGGCTGTGTTGGCGTTGCAAGGCGTGTTGATGATGTTGATAGAATATTGGGGGCTTTTATGCGGTTTGATATATTGCTAGAACACTGGGCGCTATGGCGTTTAAAAGGTGGAATTGTATCTAAACGAGATCTAAAAGGATTGTGTGCGCCTGAATCAAATTGGCAAGGTGAATGCGACAACAAAAAAGACGGCGTTGGGATATTTGATGATGATGAAATAAAAGAGCTAAACAAAAGCTTTATATCTAATCTATCAGATACGCAAAAACGAATAATGGTGATCCATTATAGATTGTCGCCTGAAATACCAGTTTTAAAAACCCAGAACGGACGCGCGGCTTATGCTGGAATTAATGTCGGGCATTATAGAAAAATATTACATGACAGTAGACGGGTTTTAAGGCTCAAGCATTCGCGTCCTTATTTGTAAGTAAATCAATTCGCAGTGTTGCAAAGGGGTGAATATTGTGGGAAATAAAAATAAAAAAAATGTTGCGCAGTTTCTATCATTGCTATAGACTTACGTGGAAAGCCTTATAGTGCTAAACGCTTGCTATCTAGTAACAGATGTGATATAAAAGTATACAGTGGATTTCGTTCTAAAAATTCGTATCTATTAGGCTGAGTGGGAAGCAAGCGGACGGAGCATGGCTTATAAATTCGCTCCCACTTAGCCGACAATATATACCTTGAAAGCTTGACATAATATGTCAGGCTTTTTTTGTTGATTAAATAGAAACCATAGGTTGCTTTATATTTTATCTGTTGATACTATCCGTTCGCACTGAGTCAAGTGTAATGTCACCTTTAAACAGTTAGACAGCTAATTTTGTTTTTGATTGTAAGTTGTTGCAGTAATCAGCAGATCCCCATCTGAAAACCTCTGTAAAGCAACTATCAAGATAGAGCTTTTTTGCCCGCTCTCCATTGCGGGCATTTTTTTTGTCTGCAGTGAAACCATTAGTTGCAAAATTTAATATTTTCGTGCTATACTTCTTTTGTGGTCAAGCAAGGCCACTAACTAACAGAGGTAATCGCAATGTGCGATAAACAAGAAAGAATCGATGAGCTAGAGCTAGAGCTTTCAGAGATTCACAAGAATTACAAAGAAGCTTTAAAATTCGACGCTGAAACGTTTAAGTTAATTGAAGAAGCAAAGCACTTAAACAGGAAGACAGGTTCAATAATTCCAACAGTTGTTATATCGGTTTTAGCTATAGTGTTCACCCTGATAGGTAGGGTTTCAGTAGGAAGTTAAACAAAAAACCCTCGCCTAGTGCGGGGGTTGTCAGTTTCGGGCTAGCTGTTGCTTCAGTGAAAATCATTGCTCCCTACCTCGACCAATGACCGCCCACCAAACATTTAACCCGCTATCAATGGCGGGTTTTTTGTGCCTGTATAGAAACCATCGGTTGCTGTTACAACTGTTAATTGCTATAATTCATTCACGGTCATGCAAGGCCGATAATGAATAGGGGTTAACAAAATTAATTATCTAGAATTAAGCAAAAAGCTTGCTGGTAAGCATAAACAGTTGAAGTGGTATAAAAGCCAAGATAACAAGCATGGCAATGTTAATCATCGACAAGCACAGGTTCAACAGTTGCAGAGAAGACGTTTTTAGTTAACTTAATGGGGGGTATTACTTGCAAGAAAAAACAGATAGGATTTTAGATTTAGAAACGGAATTAAATATTTCTGCTTTGAATGCTGAATATATGGTAAGTGATGAGATTGTTAACGTTACTTTCATTAATGGTTCACTGTTATTTATTATCGCGTTTTTCGTTACTATTTATATAGTCTTATGAGCTGAGGATTTAGAAGCGTTTGCAGGGGTTATCAGTTTCGTTATTGCTGGTAATAACGCTTTTAAATCTTCACTTGATATGATTTGTGAACAGGTAGGGGAACAGGATTATAATGTCAAAAAATGAAAAACAGGTAACATCAGCAGTTAGACAGCAATACATTAAGGCTAAACTTAAAGAACTTAAATTTGATGTTTGCGACAAGGTTGATGCAAATGGGGATTATGTAGCAGCATTGGTTAGCGAAAATATCAATGAGAGTATCGAAAGGCTAGAAGATAAAATGAACATGAAATTTTATTTTGTTTCTTGGATATGTTTAATAATGGTTTTATCTAATATCGCAGCTTTACTGCGCTAAAGGTTAGTAATGATAAAATTTATTTGTGAGTATGCAGAATATATATTTTGTATTGGATTGGCGCTTTTATCATTTTCAATATCACTATATTTTCATTTATGAAGTATGGTCGGTATATAACAGGAAATAAATCAACTCTTATGGTGAGAGTGCCTGATTTTAAACAGGTAAACTTTCATAAGAGTAAATTTAAAGAAGCAATGGATCATAGAGATGAACTGTGTGCCATTGCTGGAAGAGATCCAAAATCAAAGTTTAATCATCAGGCAGACAGAATACACGTTGTAAGCCATGCAGATAAAAAATATAAAATGCCTGTTGGCGTTACTTATGCGGTGCAGGGACGGCAGTTGGTTAGCGGCTGGAAAGTTTACGAAACAGCTATTGCATCGATATCAATTGGCGGAAAACAGATCAGCAAAAGCTATTCTGTTGATAAATACGGAAAGGCAGAGGCGATCAGGCTTGCTTGCGATTGGCGAATAGAGCAATTTAAAAAGAAAGTTGGCGATCTGTAGGTTAATGCGCTTGAATTATTATGTTATATTTATGGCTTATCGTTACTTTATGTAATGTATATCAGGGCTAGGCGTTGCCTCGCGCAGCAGTTGATTGTTGTAATCATCTAGCCCACAAAATTTAAGGGTTAAGATGAAATCTTTAGAGGATTTAGCAAGTAAGGATAGGCGCGCATTTGAAGAGGCTAACGGCCTTTCAAGACAGGCGCTAGATAAAAGGATTAAACTAGGTTGGATGGTCGGTATCTTGAATGGTAAACAGGTGATGTATAATCCTAAGCACGTTCAAGAGATCGCATAAATTAAGCCCGCTATAAGCGGGTTTTTTTTCGCGTGTAATTTGAGGCATTTCATTGCAAATGAAACTATTGGTTGCTAGGATTCGCTTATCGATTAGGGGAAGCAAATCCTAGCATTACGAGTAGAGAAAATATGAATCAAATTAAAACCGCAACAGTCGCAGCTTGTTTTTCAGAAGTGGCAACAAAAGTTATAGAACAGCTATGTGATAAAGAAACAAAAATTGTTGGATTCGCTAGAAAAGGCGATGAAAAAAGAGCCGAAGAACTTGAACGAAAATATAACGGGCAAGTTAAGGTTATTCTTGGCGATATGACAAGCTGTGAAGACGCTAAACGGTTAGTTACTGAGGCAAAGCAGCATCTAGGTTCAATAGAGGCTCATTACCATTGTGCAGGTGTTTTTTCGTGGAACCATTGGGAGCAAGTAGAGCAAGCAGAAATGCAGCGCCTAATGTCTGCAAACTTTGATACCGCTTGGATAATGTCAAAAGCATTAACTAAAGAAATGATTGGTGATAAGCGCGCCAACATTATATTCGTATCAGCTAGGGATACAAAACGATTTATTGGATCAGGATTCGGCGCTTACATGGCTTCAAAAATGGCGCTAAACGGTCTTGTTGAAAGTCTTGCATCAGAATTTATCGATACAAATATATCAGTAAATGCAGTATTGCCAACTATCATAAACACTAAAGTAAACCGTGATGCTATGCCTGATTTAGATCCATCAATGTTTGTTGATCCGTCACAGTTGGCAAAGGTTATGATCGCCATAAGTGGAAATGATATCTATCAAATGTCAGGCGCATTAATACCTGTAAACAGCAAATTGATATAACCGATCAATAAAAATAATTAAGCCCGCATTAGCGGGTTTTTTTTCGCGTTTTTTATAATTATCTCGCCACTAATGGTTGCAAATGAAACCATTGGTTGCTAGAATCTGCTTATCGATTAAGGGAAGCAAACCTTAGCATTACGAGCAGAGAAATTAGAATGTTTAAAAAATTAGTTATAGCAACAGCAATCACATCAACTCTTTTACTTGGCGGTTGTGCAACAACAGCAGAGCGCTTAGATCCAAACCGCGTAACCATGAATAAAAAGTTGTTAAGCATGGAACGTGGCGTTGTTTTAATGGCTGATGCTGTAAAGGCTGAAAAAGGACAGCTTAACAAAGGCGCTGCTGGCGTTGGCGTTGGATTGATGGCAGGTGGGGCTTTATCAACTGGAAATTCAAATGCGGCGGCTGGATTGGCGGCGGCTGGTATTGCCACTCTAATTCTTGCAAGTATCGATGCTGCAACAGAAATTGACGCCGTTAGATATACGCTGCAGTTAACAAATGGCGAAATGTTTGAAGTAACACAGGTTGATAAAGTAATTAAGCCTGAAAACATGCCAATACTACTTAAAAACTATACTGATGGTACTGCATTTATTTTTGAAGATAAAACGCAGGGCAGAACATATACAAAGAGCAAGGCTACAACATGGGGTGATGGTAGTCAGGCTAAAAGCCAAAAACAAAAAAATCTAGATCGACAAGATGAACATTCTGAAAATATGAGCAGAGCAGAAAACGCTATAGTTAATTCAATTGAAACAACCAGTGAAAAAACAGGTGAAACAATTGATGCAAGAAACAAAGCGCTTTTAAATATGTCTGAGGGAATAAAAGCCGCAGGTGGCGCTAAATAATGATAGCCACATTAGCATTAATAGTATCGCTATCATCTCCAACATCGTTTGGAAACGTTACCGAGTACGATGATAATCACAATCCTATATCATGGGAATTAGTGACCTATGATCATATTTCAGACATAGGACTTGAAATCGATGATAAAACAACAGTGGTAACTGAAAAGGTCGATGATGAACTTATTATCACTGAAACCATTGAATCATGCGTAAACGGTCACTATAAAACATCTGTGAAAATAGACATTATAAAATGGTAATTTAGTAAAAAAGAACGCCCGCATTAGCGCGGGCTTTTTTGTGTTCGTAATAAATATTTAGGTGATGAAATGACAGTAATAAATTTCGCTGCAATTAATGATGGTGTTTATGCGATAGATTTAAAAAACATAACGTCTATCTCAACAAAGATAAGCGAACGAATGCCAAATAAAGGTGATTTGGTAATAGTGGAAATAACGCCAACTCCTGATGCATGGAATCCACATTTTGCTAACTTTAGTGATTTACCAACTGAGGCAAAAGAATATTTAAACAGTAGACTTTTTCACTGCATTGAATCAAGTGATGGTAAATCATTTGTCTTTATAAGAAAATCGCAAGTTGTATCAATTGTTAATAGTGGGTCTGCTACTTATCCAGCAACTCCAGAAGATGAGTTTTGTGTTATTTTTCGTGACATTAACAGAATGACATTTAGAGGAACTAATTATGAAGAAGTAGCCGATAAATTTGATTTTTATTAAGGGGAAATCTATGTGGTGGCAAAAAGTATTAATCAACATCGTGCTATATGCACTCGATAAAATCGTTAAAAGCGTTGTTACTGAGTTTCAAGAGCCAGACGCTAAAGAAGTGAAAGCAAAGCTAAGAGTGGCAAAGGCAAGATTGGACATTAAGGATCGATATTCGTGACTAGAAGAGTTGATACATTTTTTATGGCGGCAGTAGTGCTAACCATAATGTTTTTTGTAACTTTGTCATTTATCGATTTGGATTGGCTATGTATGAAAAATTAACGTTTCCATTTTTTGTTTTAGTGATTACTGGGCTATGCGCGACACTCTACAGCAACACCTTAACGCTTGTGCAAATGACAACCTCAATGGAAGTTCACAGCAAGGCGATTGAGGGAATGGGGGTCGCTATAGGAAAGATTAGCGATAACAAGTTTACATCGGAAGATGGCAAATACTTAGATGAAAAAATTGTTGTCATGAACAATCGATTAATAAAAGTTGAGGCTTTCATTTATGAAACTAAAAGATAAAAGCATTAATCCTGCATCGATGAGCGTTCAAATGCTATTGGCGTTAACAGTCGTTGATAAAATCTATGCAAGGCATGGTTACGATCTAGTTATAACCAGCTTAAACGATGGCAAGCATATGATGAAATCTCTTCACTATTCAGGCAATGCAGCAGACCTAAGAACGCGCTATTTCAATGAGAATTTGATTAAACAGGTAGCGGAAGAGATTAAAGGCGCATTGCCAACTGATGATTATGACCTAGTAATTGAGTCAGATCATTTTCACCTTGAATACCAACCAAAGAGGCGCTAAATGCAACAAGTAAGAAAATCTATAGATATGTACCTTGGATCATGTTTAACCCTTAATGAAGTTCAAGAGCGAATCAAGGCAATGCATAAATACTTGTTGGATTCTGCAAAGGCTTATGAAGATACAAACCAATCAGATCCAGTTCAGCAAGAATATAGGGCATCTGAAAAACCAGATTAACAAGCAGAATAGAGAGGTTATTAATACCATTGCTGCAACGCTAAAAGGGCGACTGCAGCAAGGGCTAAACAAAGCGATAGACCGACCAACACCATTCACAAAGAAAGCTGTTCATTCCACTAAAGCCTTTGCCAAAAGAGGCGAGGGAATAACAGCTAGCGTATTCATAAAACCAATACAAGCCGCATACCTAGATAAGCAACTAAGCCCCTATAACATGGATAGAGATAATCAAAACTCTATTATTCCCATACCAAAGCAGCAGAACAAATACGGTAACTTGAGGGGTAAGCGTAAGCTTAAATCAAACCCCCGTATACATAGTGTTCGGGCTACAGGTAAGCCGTATAAAGCATTGCTATTCAAACGCAATCAAACATCGGCAGGGGCTAGGGCTAAACAGGTAAATAAAGGTAAGAGAGTACGCACTACATCTAAGCGAATGCTGTTGGTCGGCATAGTCAAAGATGAGAGATACACACAGTTGTTTAACTGGAATGAATCAGCAAGACGATTCATGTTATCGCGTGGTGTAGAGCAATACATACATAAGAAGATAGCCAAGAGCCTATCAATTAAATGAATGGTGCAACCATACACACGCATATATAACATTATTTAATTCAAATAAAGTCTTGACAAAAAAAGGTACTTACCACCCCCGATACCCCATCGGGGGTATTTCGACT